>KN883500.1:23156-34985 GCA_000934455.1 Apostichopus parvimensis | reverse complement strand
TCATGCAGTTGTAGGAAAGACGTTCTGGACAAGATTTTCTTTTTCTTCATGAAACAAAGTTTCATGATCAAATGAAAAACTTTTTATTATCAGAGAGATTCCATCCAGCGCCATCGCTTCAATTAGATGTAAAGGTTTTGAGGTACTTTAAGTTCAGTACCATTATTTCCCCTTGGACCTAGCTCTTTATTAAAGAAAAATTTATCCTGCTCTTCATTTGTTAAAAAAAAAGTGTCATTTTTATTGCAACTATAATATATACTTTCACCTCGTTCCCTTGTTGTTTTGTAGTTCGTGCAAGCTCCTATTTCCAATAATCACGAGCTAATGTGTAGCGTTTGCTCGACCGGGGAGTCAATGTTCATTATTATTTTTTCAGTCAACGTGTAATGTTAAGGTTTAAGTATGTCTCGCAGCTCCCATAGGTCACAAAGGTACATAGTATTTCATAATTATATGGATGTATGTTAGTGCCACAGCTTTGCTATATACACCTAAGAAAAGTTCATTTTGTCGACAATCTCTTTTTTCCCCAGATGTATGTATAAATGATTCGAGAAATTGTCACATGCAGCTGAAGTTGAGCTGTAACATATCATGGCCTCAATATATACAGTGACAGATTCCTGTATGCTATAGTGTTACCATGCATATACAGGACACTAACTATGTAAATGTTATAATTAAAATGATTTGTCGTGGTAGAGTTCATTTATACACACACGGTGGGTAATTGATATACAGTGCACCAATATGGAGGACCATTTGTAGCATAAGCTGCATGGTATAATGCATATACCGTATTTAGTCAAATATATTTTGTATCAAATCAAAAAGATGTATTTTTATTTTATATATCATGGCCTCAATATATACAGTGACAGATTCCTGTATGCTATAGTGTTACCATGCATATACAGGACACTAACTATGTAGATGTTATAAATAAAAGGACTTGTCGCGTGGTAGAGTTCATTTACACACACACGGTGGGTAATTGATATACAGTGCACCAATATGGAGGACCATTTGTAGCATAAGCTGCATGGTATAATGCATATACCGTCTTTAGTCAAATATATTTTGTATCAAATCAAAAAGATGTATTTTTATTTTATAGACATATGATTATGACATGACTTGTCTATATATCCATCGTGATGGTTAGGGGTAATTCAATAATAATATAATAAATAAATAAATATCAATATCAATATATAATAATATTATTTATTTAAATCAGAAGCCTAGGGTAGATTTTCCTTCCTAAACATGAGGGTTTTTTTTTCCTTTCTTATACTTAACATGATTTCGAAGAAGAAATGTTCTTCTAGAATCAAACCTGGTTTATTTTATATACAGGGTTCGAACGTTTGAAGGCTATATTGGAAAACACATTGAGTGTCGTCATGATTGTAAGGATGATTTCAACAACGTCACTTTACTTTGCCCTCTTTCCGTTTTCTGATCAAGATTAATTGCTTGATTTCTCGAGGAAGCAATCATAACTTGCTCTACATTCAAGGGATGAGCTCCGCATGGGAAAATTACTTTAACTTTTGTGCAAAGCTTACAAACTTGTAGGGATTTATTTTGTAATCGAAGGCAGCTCAGTTTCTATATATCTATATAATGAAGGCGTAGTTGTGATCAAATAGGCGTGCTTTGATCAAAACTGATTTACCGGCCGCATGAGGAATTATTGTAGGATCGAAACTCTATTCTAACTTACTATTAAACATTTAAGTAACACAGGTTTGTTTAGTATATTGAAGAATGTTTCTTATGTTCCTTCCTGATTAAACTTCAATTAATTAGAATGACGTCATAATCGACTGCAGTCGTTGAAAGCAGCCTCCTTGTATATATATGGACGAACCTAAATCTACATGTGCTAGTGAAGCTCCTTCGTTCGTTAGTTTTCACAATCAATCGGCTGATTTCATTAAGCAGGCTACTTAATTAATTGCGTTTTTCATTGGAGCACGAAGAAAAAAAATTAAGAGAAAATCAAAAACGTCTTCAATTTCTATCCTATCTTGAAAAAGAAATATAATGAATTTATTTGTTTCAACGAAGAAGTGGATATCCTCCTACTTAGGGCCTGATATGTGTGAATCTACAAATACTAATGAAAAAATACTGTTTCCGATATTTTTTTCTGTTATTGAAAAGGAAACAATATAAATTGTCAAGGTAATTTAGCAGAGCGACTGATTAATATTGAATTCATTAGGTCGAGAACTATTGAGTAAATACATCAACGGTAGACATTATATCATATGGGAACGTAATTTCATTAACCGACAACATCGTATACGTTCAAATTTGGTATACAGTGCTACAGGCGAAATAGCAGGGCAATTTCACGAATTCGTGTTGGTGAGATGAGCATGTTTTTGTGTTTTATTATTGTCATCCCGACCGAGACATTTCAATATTAACCGAGATGTCAGATCCATTGATTCACGAATCAACCTCAAACTCGTCGGAAACCCCGGCGAAGAGTAAATCTTTACTGTGTGATAAAGAGGACTAAACAAAAAAAGAAAGAAAAAATATAGCACTATTGGAAATGCTATCACAATGTGAGAAAATTGCGAATATTTTCAATATCATATTGGCCTTACCTCACATTACCCCGAGGGGCATGATACGAGAGGTTGAAATCCAGAGAATTAAGTGTAAGGATAAATTGAAATGTTTCGTCACAAAGTATATTTTTGATGATGTTTTCCGGCTAAGTGAAATGTTGCCAAGAGCCAAACACGTATGAAATATAAAGAAGATTCTCACAGTTTATCACCACGTCTTTTGTCACCAAATAATAGATCTAGAACTAATTAACATATGCCTTTTTTTAAAGTGTTTCAAAATATTATCATCAGAGGCAAACGAATATGATTGCATCGTCTCAGGGCCGTTTACCTATATGTTATAAACCCGACCCACCACCCACACCACCCACCCCCCCCCTCAATGTGAGGAAAGTAGAAGGAAAAAACTAACACAGCGAGATTTACGTTGAAGATTTTTGGACTTATAGTCTTTGTCAACAACTGGAGTTTCGCCCCGCCTCTGCTCCGCCTCGCCCCGCCCCATGAATAGAATATTGCTTTTCCATTGCATAATGACATATTTGAGTATAGATTTGTAAACTCTTTGAATACGGAACTCTGCGTTCTAAATCTGTATACTCGTTCTTCTCAACACTCACTGTTTGAATATTTTGTCCAGTGCGCGAAACTGGGACGACTTTATACATGTGAAACGATACATAACACCGATTGCACGAGTGATTGGTTAAGCCTAAACACCTAAGTCACAAAAGAGGGTTATATGTTCTCTGTAAAATTTAGTATTATAATACAGTATATAATTGAAATTTGAGTTGAGTGCGTCAACACACTGGCAATACACCATTTGCGTATATATCAACCCTAAGCGGGATTAAGCGTTGAACTGCGGATTTAAACTGTATTATATAGGCAAAACTATATGTGTGTGGAAGTAACTCTACGATCAGATGGACAAGCATCTGAAAGGTTTCTCTAATACTAATAGATGTATAGGTACCTTATATACAACGTCACTGCCATGTTACCATGGAAACCGATTCTGCATCAATCACGACAAGAGTCTGAACAGAACCAAACTTGATTCCCCCAGAAATACTAAATCCATGCGTAGAATACTCCACGCAACACCACATACACTTCAGGAATGGTGAACAGGTCAAGAGAATCTGGTTTCTGGTGTGTTTGAAAAGGTATGCTGCAGTGGCCACAAATATGCAAGATATTCAAATATGGTCACTTTGGTGAACATTCTTAAACTGTTTTTATTACAACCTTCGAGGAAATTTTCTTCACTGGGACATTCAGTCATCTTGTGTGTTCCTTAACAATGTCTGAGAACAATTTGGAGAGTAAAGACCTCCAGGAAAGTACTTTTTGAAAAATTCTAGCCATTATAGAGTGCTATAATTTGGGGCCTACACTGACTACCTTTAAGATTTGGACTGACACTGTTTCCTCCATGACCCCTGACCCACACTGCCTAAGGAAACTATCAATGACGTGCTGCCTAACCTTGTATATATATGCGTGTCAGAAATTGCCATAGAAACACAACCAATCCGCTTTAGAATAGGCCAGAAATCGGTTACCTCCGTTAGCCGGTGACTTCTGTTAGCCAATTAAACGGGTTTTATGCATGGTTCTACCGCGCCCGGCGTAGTATGAGTCAATGCATGCATTGGGAATTTCGTGAAACAGGTTCAACTCTATATCCCCGTGTGTGTAGACGACGTGTGGGTTGCACAACGATCGATGAATTGATAGGTAATGAAACTAAGCTAATTCATTTACAATTACGTCATCTGGTATTTATGTTATCATTTTTTTTGGGTGGAAGAATAAAATGAATATTTCCATGGTTACCGCCCATGATTTAGCATGCCGCGCACGACTACTTTCTCTCGACGAAAGCACACCATCTGAATTCTTTTGGGGGAATGCGCGGGATTTGTTTCAGCCCCGATGGATGTTAACGTTCCTAAGCGGAATTCATTATAAACTCATGTAGTATTTTGTCTATAGCAGATATCTGCCGACTGGCAACTATATGATAACCTTGTACTAAGTATATACGCACACCCACGTGTACGGTGAGGAGCAAAGCCTGTTGCTAAATAAAATGAAGCATTCTTTATTAGAAGTCCAACATTAACCGCCTACGCCGTCGTTTATAGTTCATGCATGGAATTGTTACTACAAATCACATTAAGTCAATCAGTGAAGTGAATAGGATCAATCTGCATTGAAATAATGACCGTATGTTATTTTACGACCCGATATGGTTCATTATATGACGCTATTTAAAACAAAATGTCCCTATTAACATACATACATGCCTATTCCATTAGTGATGTGAATGGTTGGGGCGCAACCACTTCCGGTGAGAGGGAGGGTGGGTTTTACCACAGATATAAATGCAGGGTGTGGGGGGGGGGGCTTCCCTCCCTCCCATTGGCAGAGAGAATATTTAAAGAAATTTATAAATTTATAACGTTATATGCAGTACAATCTAAACAGTTTGAAAAGTTGCAAAATATAGCACAATTTTGCATCGATTTAAATTACCAACATTTCTTATAGGGGAGAGGACACCCAACCCCCTGGACGCCTTAACATCTTATTCCCAGCAAATATCAGGTGGTTGTGCCCCTGTTTGATAAGGGTGATTTTTTCACTCTTATCAAAGAGTGACTTCAGATCCGTATATTCCATTCCATGAAACCTATACTTGCAAAAAATTTAATTGAAGAAAAGATCGAATTTCTAGAAAGGTTGGTCATTCTGATAAAATAATTCTTAACCTTTGGAATTATTTAAGGCTGAAAAAAATTTTTTTGCGTGTTCGTTTCTTTATTCTCAAAGGAAGAAAACTAGAACATTTAAAAGATATATACGTCTCGGTCTTCGCTTAACCTAAACATTGGTTTGTTGGACTAAACGGTATTAGAAAAAAAAGTCACGTGATTTGACGGAAGCGCGACCTTTTTCTTCACCTGAAATAATTATGACCTTAAGAACAAATCAACTTCAAAATTACGCAGTATTTTCTCCTTTGCTGTTTCAATATATATATGCAGGCTACGGAAGAAGGAATTAAAGTTTCATGACTGCAAATGAGTAATTTGTTTTTTATGCAAGCTTTATTAGTCTTTGGCTTGCCAGGGAACATTGGAAGGTGTTATTTTCTGAACAACTTACAACTGAGATATACATTTGTATTGATGGAAGTCCTGCAAGGACATCCGGGTTAATTTCTGTTGAAAAAAAGCTAGCAAGTAATGTTAAAGGCGGCCCAAAAACTCTAGACATAGACGTTAAAGTCTTGTCTAAACTTCCGCCAATTGTACATTTACTTTGCCAAATTTCCGGGTTCTTTTATTCACGTCACCGTAGTTTGATTCTCGAAGATTAACCAATCAGTCCTTCTGTCTTTAATTGGGATAGATCGATTACTGAAGGTCATGCTTAACAAAATTTGGGGGAAATTTTCTGCACCTTAAAGTTTGAATCGCATGCAGTGTTTACCTTATGGAAACTCTATTTTTTTTATTTGGTGAAAGCATCTGGCAACAGCGTCATAAATTATGTTGCCAATGAGCTGAAAAATTCCTTATTATAACTTGTTTTATGATGCAGAAATCATTTATCCACTGGTAGAAAAAAAGTATATTCTTACCAACATTTTTCAATATAATAAAATTCTAGACGATTATAGAATATTTCCAACTAAGCATCAACATTCAAAGAGTATTATTTCAAAGACAAATTCCACAACAACAACAATGTAATTGGAAAGTAAGGATTTTGAAGTTTAACTACCTCATTAACATCACAGATCACCCATTGTGTTTCACTTCCTAGAGTAAAGAAGGATAGATCTGGTCAAAGCAGTTAACATTGAAACAACCACAGTTATAGAGTTAGGAAAAGGAATATTGATTTGTGGTTTTCAACTACCATCGAAATAGCTTTTCCCGCTCTTCAATTTAAGTGCCACGTGATCTGCCACGGAAAATCCCTTTAATACAGACTGGCGTTTAAATCTTGTACATGCATATACATGTATTGGACATATACGTAATATTTATTTACCAAAAAACATCAGTATCAATATTTCGTGAAGCTGAGATGTCGGTGTGTGTGTGTCTGTTTATATAGAGTGGCTGAATGTCCAGTCTGTAAATTCTAAGGCTTACTGTTGCATTAAAGCCAGGTCACGTGCCACATAACAGACTCTGTGGGTGTAGTTATGAAATCCATTGGGCTTGTCATAAATTTTTGTAACTCATTCTCAGCTTATTAAGAAATGACTCATATTCACCTCCCAATGGTTCCACGTTGAATACTTTAATAACTTTTATGGTTCTGAACTTGATGTAAAAGATACGATTCCTTTTCTCTCTACTTTTCTTTTCTAGAATGGGGGTGCGGGTGGGGGTGGGGGTGGGTAGGTACTGAAAGTATAGCAATACAGAATGACATGAACTTAACATTCCATATTTCCGTCAAAATTAACAGCGAATGACAATTTACGATGTCCCATGCTGAGAATATACTTCGATAAAAAATATATATAGTTAAGCTTGGATAGGTTTACTAAATATTACATTCGGTCTTGTCAAAATGAGTCACCTACCTGAATGTTTTATGAGAAGCCGGAAAAGAAGACATTTAAAAGCAGGTAATATATTGGAATCAGAAACAAAGCTGATACATTTTAATAGAGTTATTTTACCGTCTTTGAAGAACAGCAATCTAAATAACGTGTGTTGCAGCATCGTTTACGATTCGCTTTGCTTCTCAGTAATATCACCAACTACTTAAGGAGGCATAGCAAACATAAAAAGCGAACTTAATAAAAGGTAAGCGTTCTATAGTTTTATTGCTAAGATCATGCTAACATTGTGGTTTGGTGGGTTTCAAATTTCGGCACAGAAAAAAATATGTGATCATTATGTTAATATTATTATTATGAACATCTCTAGATTATCTTCAAATGCGGGTCGTATGGAGCTGTTTATATGACAGTTACCTTATCACATCTGTATCTTATATACGATTTTTTTAAGGCTATATAGCCTTGACACCACGTAACTATTTTGATAAGAACAAAAATAAGAGACTAGAATGATCGCGTAAACAGGTGTTCCAAGACCTTGCATGTTGTAGTTGACAATATTTTTTAATTTCCGAATTTGAAGGGCTTAGGAAGGGAGATTCAATTCCGTTGAATGAAATATATATTTGTTACATTGCTTGTGGGATCACTTTTTAAAAAGATAGTAGAAACATCGCAATTTTTGTCCCTCCAACGTAATTATGGAAAATCAGCCGTCAGTCGCTCCATGTTAAATGCATACTTACAAGTGGCGCAATCGGCTGCATGTTTATCTTTTCCTGTGTGCAAAATATAGTTTCTGTTCTGTTTTGTTTTCGTTTTCGATTATTGTTCTTATATGTAATCTATTAAGTTTAGTTTGTACGGTATACACTTTCCGTTCTAGGGGGTTTCCACGCTTATAAGCATTGCTAAGCTCTTGTGGGTTCTACCCGGGCTGTCACTGTATGCACACTGTAAATTTATATGTAACTGAAAATACGTGACCGAATATAGTGGTTGAAACTTGATATATTAATAATGTGCAGATATGAATCGTAAAATGAGAGGAGTTATTGTCTTCAATACCAGTGTCGATATATGCGTAAAAGGTGTGTACCAGTGTGCGTGGGAGAGGGGGGGGGTAGGGGAGGGGGAGGACCGAGGGTGATTATATATAGGAGTGGAAGGTGAGCCTAAAGTTTTTAGATAGTCTGCGCAGCCATATAGAAAATAACGATGTTTCAAAAACGAACCGTATTATAGCTGTAACCACTTTTGACAGCCTTGTAATAGTTTGGGAATAATACATGTATTTGCGAAACATGGCGTTTATAAAGTGTTGGCACATACTGAGCAAAGAATCTGTCCCTTAATTAGTTTACCCCCCCCCCTCCCCAAATGGACAGAGGTCATTACTTATTCCCTCTTTTGCTTTTCGTTACTTTATACTCTATAATGTTCTAATTTGAACATACCACGTGACGTACTATAAAATGACCACAAGCTGGGAGTATATGACATAATTTGCATGGTTTGAAACAATTTGCGTTTTGTGTGTGTGCGTCAAGTTCTCATGAAGTGAAAATAGTCCATATTGACTTGATTCGTCATATTATCGTCCGGTGTTTCTCATTCATTTATTCAAGAGTGTCCTTTTTGCGACATTATTGGTTGTGAATACATAAGCTCTCTGCAGCTAGCAACACTAGATTAAATTAATTCTAACATCAAGGCATGAGGAACATGGCCGCAACCTCTATCGTCAGTCAGGGAAACTCGTCAGCGGTGGGGGGGGGGGCACGAAAACGAAACTACCGAACGACTGATCCGCTCTCAACCCCAGTCCCCTTGTATCGGGACTGTGACTGTGGGAAACTCGTCGGGGGGGGGGGGGGGGATGTTTACAGGCAGTCAGGGAAGAATTAGACTCCTGCTACGAGCCCAGGACTCACTTCTATAAACGTCCATGCCCCTAATATCAGCATCAGTTGGTATTGAGTGTTCTCCCTCTCCACCCCTTTATTATTTAACAAGTTTACAAATAAATGCAATTATGAAAATGGAAATCGAACGGAGACAGTTATTAAAGTTATCAATTACAAAGATTTTGTAGTAATTATTGGTCATCGTTCTCTGTGGTCTATTAATAAAGCTATATTCATTCATACTTAGTAAAGATTCCTAAATCCTATTGGTCCATTCAGGTCAGCTGACCGTGGTTAATCCTGTGAGTAACGCACGGTAAAATTACGGGGCATCACTTTAATAAATCTTTGGTTATATGTAACCAAAAATGTTTTGTTTTAGGATTTTTCCCCCACACAAATGGTAGTGTATGAATGAACGGGGTTAATCAACGGTCTAGCGTGCGTTACTCACATGATTAATGCACACCGGGTGTTAATGCTATCGCTGGATGCACTCGGGCTCCGCCCTCGTGCATCGCTTGCATTATCCCCCGATCGTGCATTAATCCTGTGAGTAACGCACGCTAGACCGTTGATTAACCCCTTATTTCTTGTTTATATAACGTATACATGACCTTCGTGGTTATACAACAGCTAAAACAAGATTGCAGGTTATTTCTTAGGATGCAAGATATAAGTTGGTTTTAAATGTTATCTTCTGGTTATTAATCCTATACATATAACGTCAGGTCTTAATAAATAGTAATACAATTTTTTTTAATCAAATATGATCTCACTCTCCATAGTGTAGGTTATAGTTAACCATGTTATCGTTATGATTTTTACTCCTAATTATAACATAACCTCTCGTATCACTATTCTACAATATGTCAAGTTTAAATGGTTAATCATTCTAGCACTGTAAATTCCATCCAGGTGTTACGTAGCATGTTGTTACAACATTTGATATGCTGCGCTTGTGATGGGACATTAACCATCTCTGCATCTCAAAAGATGTTATTATTTCTTCGCTGGAAATGACATTTTCTATAAGAATTGTTTACCGAGGCGAACAGTTTTGATACTGTGTATACCCATCTGTTTCTCGAGTGCGCTTGATCTCTGAAAAAATCTTTCACACTACAATAATTTCATCCCAAACGATCACTCAATCAACACGGATCTGACGAGAGCCTAAACCAATCTCCTATAATGTTATTGCTTTACACGTGAATTAATCCATTTGTGTGTATGATATATGTTGTTTACATATATTGCACACAAAGAAACAAAAAACATCGAGACCTAATTACGCCTCGTATATAGGCCTAATAGTTAAACATAATCGGTGAGTATATGCATGTGGCTTGTGAATGTTTCAGCTATCCTGTTAAAATTTAACCAAGATATTGTGAATTAATTCTTAATTAAGTAGTTTGAGTGACAGACGCTCGCATGGGTTTACACACTTCTATGGCCGTCTTACATACATCGATTGCAACTGTGTTGTGATAAGCTGTTACTGGAAATGACTTGATAATATTCAGAGAATAACACTAGTACCCCACCTATCGTGTAACTTGATTGCATTCATCACCATCATATGCTCTTAAAAGTACTACGGCGTACCTTGTATGACGTCATACATACGCTGTGGTATTTGTGTTATAATGCACGACAGTATACAATGTCGAACATGGAATATATTTTACAGTACACTCTGTGTTGCATTCATGCATCGCCTATTTATGCAGATTAGTTTAACACTATATAAACGATGTAAATAAAGCCTATATATAACCTATATATCCTTCTAACACATTGTGTTTAGGAAAAGTTGTTGTGTAAAAGTAAGAGGGTCTGACGTTTCGATCCTAGCAGGATCTTCTTCAAAGGTTAAAGTTGTTGTAATTGTCAGCAAAGGGCGATATTACAAAGTTGACTAAATATTGTTAGAGATTTGTCGTAAAATGCATCCGTTCTAAACGTGTCAACAGGAGAATACTAGGTTGTAATAACGTAATAACAACGTTCTGTAACATTTCAGTGATATTTGTAAACGTGTTCTACACTATGTTGTAAACAACGAAACGATTAATCAGTTCATCGTTAACTGTCTAAACAACGTGATTATAAGTTTTGCAAGATTTTCTTTTTCAAGGCGTTATTGAAACAAAACATTCGTTGCTAGGTAATGAGTATTGACATTCTCTCCTTTTCAAGAGAAGTTACAAGATAACACCTTTTAAACATCGCCTTTATCATTACGAGAACATTATCAGAGATTATTCAAAGTAAATGACAATCACTGTTATGTGTTAATCAGCTCGCCTAATGTCAGTCTGAGTCAAAAATGTTTGAACTGATGGAAGACATAACACACCGTTATCGTTATTAGATTCTGTCCAGACATATCCTTGTAAAAACTCACGCCAACAACTAATGTTTTATGGCATATATAGGTTATGTGAATATCTGCTGTTAAAGAAATGTATAAATGTGCGACTTGAAACAAAGTAAAAGATAAAAACAAGAGCATCCGTCTATGATTGAAGTTGCTGACAGTCATGTTTAAATAGCTGATAGAAATGTGAATTGTCAAGCCGTTTAGCGGATGCGAATCATAGTCTGTGTAGGTGTAAATACCGAAGCATTCTATACAGTTAACCTTCACTTAACCTTCGACGGGCCATGATTGACAGAGGGTTTATTATAGCCTATATTATAAACAAGTCATTAAATA
>KN883499.1:126133-137412 GCA_000934455.1 Apostichopus parvimensis | reverse complement strand
AAAGTCTTGTCAAGCCAGTAGGCTAGCTACTACTACTTCAGTAGTCTGGGACCCCCATCACCAGTATGATGCATGTGGATATAAAGTAGAAGCTATTCAGAGAAGAGCAGCCAGATTTTTTATGGCAGACTACTCTTATAAATCCAATGTGACAAATATGCTTGAGGAATTAGAAGATTGGCCCCTGCTAAAAACAAGAAGAAAGCACACCAGCTACAAATGCTTTATAAAAATCAATAACATCCTTGTATCCATTGATAAAGACAATCTAATCCCAACAAAAAGTGTTTGTAACACAAGAAATAAACATGAGTTTAACTTTCAAATTCCTACGCTAGAAAGAATTTATCTAAATATTCCTTCTTTCCCCGCACCTTAAAAGATTGGAATGATTTGCCATCAGACATTGTGCATGCACCTAGTCTAGACTGTTTCAAAACCAAGCTTACTAACTCTTGATTTGTTAACTAATAAGTAAATACTCATACTGTGTAGCGCTCGGTTGGCGTTTATGTACTCTAGTAGGATTTTTGCCGACTTAACTCATTCAGATTCAGATTCAGAATTATCAAGAAGAGGGTGGAGATCTGATAAGCCTGGTGACAACCGGATTCCATAATAGTATTATCTCCTCATTTCCTTCTTCATACATGGTGCAGAAAAATTTGCACTTGCAATGCTCACTGCTCAGTGGGCAAACTTTCCTGGACGGTGTTTGCTGGATTGGTTATTAGCAAGTCAAGATGTTGAAAACTTTGACATTAAGTTCTCAGAGGTTTGCTATGCAGACCAGTGTTGTAGACATGTGCCTCAGTAGCGAAATGTGTGGTACTGTGACACGAAAACATGTTACATAAACAAGCTAATTCTTTCACATTACCTCCGAGCTACCTTGGAACTACAGTCACATTACGCCGAACAATGAACGACAATCAACATCGTGGGTTCGACTCGTGGGTTCATCTTTATTTATTAACAAATGTACAAGTTGACCGTGAATGTGATTTAGAGTTAACAGTAGGCCGCAAGCAAATCTATAGCACCTATGTAGCAAGCTGCTTCCATGACAGTATTTGCAGTGTAATACAGTGTTTCTAGTTTAAAGTGATTGGATATAGTGATTGGCGGTTGTAATGTTGTGATTTTTTTCTGTATTTTCCACTTGTTGTTGTTGTTGCTTCTAGACAGGCAATCCACCACTTACAGTAGTCTGCAATAGGTTCTATGCAAAATGAATGGTGATTGTGGATCTAGGGATTCATCGCTCTCAACGCAAGCTGATGAATCATGGAGACCACCAGTGCAGAACGAAAACACGCAACCGATGGGAATTTCCGAAAGCGGCACCAGACAACAGCTGGAATTTGAGATCGAGCTCCTGCGAGAGCGACTGCAGGAGAGGGACTTAAGAGTTGAAGAACTGGAGATGACCAATAGATTGTTGGTCAGTCTCTTCAACCTTCATCTATTTGAGAACTATGGAACTATGTTCAATTGTTGTTCACATTTACTTCACTCCTCACTTTAATATGTGTGTCCTCACAACAAATGTACACCGGCTATACCCCGTGTCTAGAGAGCTCCTGGTAACCTTCTTACAGTAATAACGCGTTTTGATATCCTGTAGAGAACATTGTTCAAGCTAGGGAGCTGTTGTTCAATTACAGGCTTTGGTTATAATGTTGTATTCCTTGTCGAAGGCAAAGTCAAAGGCAAAAGGAATCTATGTGAATATGTATGGGTGTATGTGTGGGTGCGTGCGTGTATTTATGGATGCGTATATGTGTGTACATGTGTGTGTATGCGTGCATGCATGTATGAATGTGTGGGGTCATGAATGTGTGGGGTCATGTGTGTGTGTGTGTGTGACACCTGCTTGTTAACACTTCATGGTAGGTGAACTTCGTACTTGGTATGTGGATCCTTCTTATTGAGTGCAAGAATCATATTCTACTGTGAAGGGGAAAGTGCAACAGGTCAAAGTCTGCAAACTTTGTAAACATAAGAACTCAAAAAGTACATCTTGATTGAGGTTCTCACTTGGTATGGAGATCCCCATTGGTGAGTACCAAAAATTGATTCTTTTCTGTGAAAGTCAAAGGTCATTTGTGGTTTGCCTTGGTCAATGTCTGAATATCTTGTGAACATGATATTCAAAAAGTACCCTTTGCTTGCAACTTTTACATAGTATGTAAACCCCCCTTGATCAGTACACAAATCCTTTGAAATGGGTGGAGGTCAAAGGTCATTCAAAGTCAGAAATAAAATAATCAAGAGGTTTTGATGAAATCATATTTGTTATATGTGAATTCACCTTATTGAATAAGAGAAGCCTATATTTTCTGTGAAGGTTACAGGTCATTTGAGGTCAACAAAAGCAAAGTCTGAGTATGTTGTAAACGTGATATAACTGATAAAGTGCACCTTAGTTTAAGTTCACTCTGGGTGTGTGTATGCCCCTTGGTTGGCACAAGAATCTTATAGAAATTAGTGGAGGTTAAAAGTCATGTCAGTCTTCAACAGTGTGGACCTGATAACTACAAAAGTAGAGCTACGATGAATGTCGTATTGAAAGATAGGTTGACATATGCGCAAGGCCCTTGCTGATAGCCAACATTAAGAAATATTGTGATCAGTTTTACTGTTTAATGTTCTTATACAAAGTGTGGTTAGGAATCACTAAGCCAACTGGCCTGATGGTTGTTTCAGATTTGTCCTGACTGTCTAGTAAGGTGTGTGGGTGTGAGCTGTGTTTGCAATTGTATAGATCTGTTTTGTATACATGTGCATGTGTGCATATTATCTTGTCTGTCTGTTGATTTATATTAATTTTCTTATCTGGTAATTCAAAGTTTCCTTTCCAAAAGAATCCAATAGGAACCCTAATATACATTCCTTTCTGAGTAGTCATTAGTCATCAGCAAAACAACTTGATAATAATGCTTTGTTACAGCATGACTGACTACTGTACAATTACAATAGCCTAAGTCAAAGTTTGTCATATAGACAGAGATGCACTGTGCTATTGCCAGTAGGCACTACAGCAGAGGTGAGCTGGCTAGACTATAACTTGTTTTGGTTTACTTGCTGAACCCAAAGAACCTATGCAGTCAAGTTTGCATGTGTGTGTGCCTGTGTATGTGTGTGTCTTTGACACTTGCCTTGTGAATATCCCCTTATAATATTACCTAATAATATTACCTTATGAATATTAATGAAGTTATGGGGTCAAATGTAAAACTATTTACATTGCAATAATACTGCAACCTTAAGTCAGATTGTATCCAAACTTGTTGGTTAATAGCTGGTACATGTGGGCCTACATTTCTTGGGGTCATCTGGGCCCTAAAAAGTTCTGGGCGCATTTTTAGACCGGGTGGGCCCAAATTTTGTTTCCACCACAAATGCATTTTGGGGGCACTGTTTATAATGTTATATAATAGCTCACACCAAGACTTTATCCAGTGTCCTGTCAAGACATCAATTGGTTGGTATGAACATGGGCAAAAAGTGGGGGGAAAAAAAGGAAAAAAAAAAAGACATGGCACATACAAGTATTATGCCATTGCTTATTTGCTCATATGCTTATTTCACCAGTGACTTGACAAGATTCTGATCGAAATAAAAAAAAAAGTGTGTGCATTCATCCCCTTAAAAATCTGAAAATGTTTTGTGTATCAACATCCTCAAAGAGAGGACTTTTCTTTGGACATCCAAACACAGAATAAGACTACCTATATTATGGGCTAAATCCCTGGCTCCATCATATATTCAGAAATATCCGCTGATATTAGAAAATAACATCAAATCAGCAAGTTCTCTTCACATGTTTTTTATTTATTTTATTTTTGGGGGTCCACAGTCTGTTAATAGATTTCAAACCTATCCAGGATTTCCTGAAATGTCATATATTGGACCAATGACCCAAACAATTAACCAACAGGTAATAGAACAAATAAAAATTGAAGTGCAAACTAGCTATCTCTGAATGACAAGTGTCTGAAGTATTTGCAAATGATTACCAAGCTTCCCCATGATATTGTTCCAAATTGTTTTAGCGATTGGGCCAAAAGTTTGGCCAGAAAGTACATGATTTTGATTGTATGATTTATATTAACTAAAAAAAAACATTGTGCTAGAAAAGAATAGAACTAGGGGTTGGTTTGTTGGTGTTAACAATGTCATGCAAATGAGGTTTTTAATTGGTAGTTCTATATTTTATTTTAGAATATTAAGATTCATAAAACTGGTAATAGTTTCAGTCTGTTCAGTTCATGTGAGATTTAGCAGATAATTTTTAATGAAAAGGTTATCAAAAAAGTTTGCATTTTAGTAATCTTTTCTTAACACTTTTTTTGTCCACAGCTGAGTCAGCATTGGTTTCATAGCCAGGAATTTGTTGTCTGTGAGGAAGCAGATACACCAAGAACTCAGGAAGTGGGAGAAGTTCTGGATTTGGTGAGTACACATTCAGATCTGTATTTACCCCCCTAATTTAGCAGAAAATGATGATTTTTTTGGGGGGGGGGGTGAGGGAGGGAGGTTGGAGGGGGGGATTGTAATGTACCTAAAATGTCTATCTGTAGCCAGAGTTTACAATACCTTCAGCAGTATTCTAGGTTATTAGTAAACAAATGAGTATTAAAGGCCTGTCATAGTTTAGACTTGATATGATGACTTGATGTCATATTCAAAGAAATGTGTGAGAACTGGCAATGTTTTTGTAGCTATTCCAGGTTCAAGGTTATATTATTAATCTCGTGTAAGTACCATCCCAAAGTGACGCCTGCATACCGTTAATTGTGATCCTTTACACTTCTCCTAACATGTACCAAACACATTTTGCACGAAGAACATATACTGTACCAGTGTGCAAACGATATGTACAGGCGGACCAAAATACTAACAGTGCAGCCTGCGGGACCTTGATAAACCTGGAATTATGTTTTCCTCTGGCCATAAAGTAACCGAAAGAGTGAACTTCACTGACCAAGAAGGGGAAAAACCAAACATGAAAAATATGTATTCCTTGGTGATTCTGTACGTAGCACTTGTGCAAGGGTTTTACAACATAACAGGTTGACAATGTGTATGTACAACTTCTAATTCCCCATAAAATGTGATATTTCCATTATTATTATCAGTGAGGCCCATGTGCAGATTGCATCCATAAGAATTAATTTCTATCCTTTCTTTATCCTTCCTATTTGTCCTATCTGTACAAACTTGTAATGTGTTTATGCTTTGTGTAACTTCACCTGCCCTGATGTAAACAGTGTGTGGACACCCACACGACACATGTTTTATACTTTGATAGGATATTTTTTTTCTTGTTTTGGTCAAAATGTAAAATATCTCCCCTTTATATTTTTTTGATACACAGCCGACTCAAAATGAACTCAGTCAGAACAGTGGAGAGGACCTGATTGTTTCTAATGGACAGGAAATGGTGCAGGCCAGTATGAATGAGGTAAAATAAATTGCGCCGTCGCTGAAGAATTAAAATTACATCAAAACCGAAGCTAAATATGCATGCAGGGATGTGTGTGTGTGTGAGATGGGTATACAACTTCACTATCGACTTCACTATCATTTGAAGTATACCCATTGAATGTTATTACTAGCCGACTAATCCATGAACTTCAAAGCTTTTTGGTTGACAAGTTTGTGAAGGTGCTTTGGTATTTGTTTGTTTTCCTGAACATGAAGGAAGGATGGTAGGAGATGCGCTTCACAGGGTTAAGTAGGTTACAAATTTCTTAGAAGAAAGGCAGCAGGGTACTATGAATCGTTTTGATATACAGTAGATCGACCAAATGGAACTTAAGCCAACAGACATGTATGTTAATGCAAACTGCTACAAAATTGCCTGTAAGAGCCCCATTAGGTAAGGTATTTAATGTGACAGCCTAAGGAATCCTTGTTTTGGTGCTATTCTGTAGTAAACAATCATGACTGTTAGAGGTATGTAACGTGACGGTCTAAGGAATCCTTTCTAGGTGCTATTCTGTAGTAAACAATCATGTCTGTTAGAGGTATATAATGTGACGGTCTAAGGAATCCTTTCTAGGTGCTATTCTATAGTAAACAATCGTGCCTGTTAGAGGTATTTAACATGACGGTCTAAGGAATCCTTTTTTTGGTGCTATTCTGTAGTAAACAATCACAAAATCACAACGAGGTTCTTTTTCTCGGAAACTTTTGGCCCATCGGCAGCGATCCAGCGAATGAAAAATCCAAACAAAACACTGTTTGTGTACCAAAACATTCATCATAGGACGCATGCCCAGACAAAGATTTCGACCTCAGCATCTAACATTAATAAAAATGTAGCGTATATACACAGCGAATAATTTTTGCTGTACCCTATAAATGCAAGGCATGCAACTACGGACTGAAAGCGTTTTTGTGGAATGCGTCCCTGAAACGGTCTTGTCTGCTGCAAGAATGTCGACAGAGACAACACGGAAATTAATGTCATATGCTAGGCACAGTGACATACATAGCCCAGCGTATAACCTAAATTCACAGTTATAAACGGAGAGGTCAATAAACGGAGAGGTCAATACAGATCTAACCCGCTCTCGACCGAAACAATAACAATAAAGGACAGACATCGCGTTTTGGTGCGAATTTTTCATTTGCTCGATCTGCGCGAATAGGCCACAATTTTGGGGAAGATGCACATTTTTCGTGATTGCTTTTGATTTTATTTGCTACGAAATATTTCCAAGAAAGATCGTAGAGCGAGGAATCCACTTAGTTTGTGTCTGTAATGGAGTGCTGAATGGGGGGGTTTAATGATATGCCAAAAATTGCTGTAATGGCATTTCAAAATCAGCCCCAATACAACAACTATCATTTCACATTTTTGTCATAAAGGGTAGAATATATGAATTCAAGACTTAGACGACTGGTTACAGTATCCTCATTCACATTTTGTGTATTTTAATGTCCCTACAAGTCTAGTCTGGGGGTTTTGCCGTGCACCCCATCAGTTCCTCTGCTTGTCTCCCATCTGTCTAAACTGACCTATGACCTCTATGGTAACCTCTAAAATGATTGGTCGTTTTCCACCTATAGGAACCGGTGATTATGGAATGTCAGCTATGTTCCGATCCGTTCCGGGGAAACCATGTATACCAGGTGACCCACTGCCACGTATGTGACCGATTCAGGGACCACGGGCCGTACGATGCTCTGCCTCACAGAGTCAATTGGGATCCAATGATAACCGTCCACTAGCCGAGCGATGAGGACGGACCAGTCACTGGCTAGAATTACCGCAGTGGTTACAGCAGATCTACCCTGTCCGACCTAACGTGTGAAGGATTGAGGATGAAGAGGTCACTAGGATTGACCTCTGATGACATTCACCAGCTTGTGCCTCTCTGTAAGTGAAGGGAAGTTGTACTTTGTAGGAGTACTCAATCTGGTAATAGTTTTGCAAACTGCCCTGAGTACCATGAGTACAAATCCAAGATGGGGAGAGGACAGGAACAGGTTTCTATCCTAGAATTGGGAACAAAACGACAATCGCTGCCAGTCTTTTTTTTACGGCTCAGAAGGCTCAGTTATGAGTGCAGGTTCAAGATTTGCTGTAAAGTTTAACTTTCGGTTTACCTGTAAAAAAAAGGTGAATCTGTCAACAACCAGTTGGGAGATGATCCCATTGAAAATTCCAACCAGTTAAATTGATTTCGAGGAAGGGACATTGGTTACATAGCAGTGTAACTGTGTCCCCATCGATCATGTTCATTAAGTATGATTAATGATAAGAGTCTAATTAAGGAAACTGTTAACATGATTATCAGAAAAAGGAGTATCACCTGCTGGTAACAATTTTTTTGTGAGAAAATTGTCTGTTTCAGATGGAAACATTTTGAACACACATCTTTGGGTTTCATTTTGTAGTCCATGAGACTATGGCGTCACAAAGCCAAAGCTGGAATTAAATCTACAATGTTTTGAAAGATAGGAGTGGAATATTTTAAAAAGTACATATATAGTAATATATAGTAAAAATAACTGAATCAAAGAAAAGGTTGGGGCCTGTTTGATAATATTTTTAGTGAATGTCAAAGGTCATTTGAGGTCAATAGGATGAAAAAGTGTGAAAATCTTGTAAACATGATATCTCAAGGAAGGTGGCCTATGCAGTTCTTATATTTGGCATGTGGATTTCCTGTAATTGGTTCAGAAAATCCTATTGTTTGTGGTGGAGGTCAAAGGCCATTTGGGGTCAGCAGTGGGCTGAATGTTAATATATCAAAAGTGCTATTTCTCCAGAATCAGAACATGCAAGGAGCTCATATATGCATGGTATGATAGCCTTGTGTATTGTATAGTTTGCTCACAATTTAATGTAGGTCAGAGTTCATTTAAGGTTACCGGGTGTCAAAGATTGAACACTGTGTAAATACAGACAACTACAGTATCTAGTATATATGGCTATGGCATCTCTATAAATAATACATGAACCCTATTGTTTTTAGTGGAGGGTACAGGTCATGTGGGTTCAGCAGAGGTTACTTTCTGGAAATTTTAAACATGACATCATAATAAGAACAGCAGTTTCATCAGATGTCATATTGGCATATGACTTTCCTACAAAACCCCATGAATTCTTTGTGAAGGTCAAAGGTTATTGGAGGTCAGCAAGGGAGAAGTGTTAAAACCTTAAAAGCACTGTAGCTGGTAATTTTGTTTTCAAGTAGAGACTAGAGAGATTAGCAGAATTCAATCCCTGAAAAACCGTTCTTCTTAGAGAGTGGCCAGTAATAAGCTTGGTTTTCAGCATGATATATTGTGCAAGGACATGGTGTACAGGAAAGCACATAATTGTTCCGATCTTAATTGATGTTGTTGTTATGAAAATGGGACTGATTTACAATTTTAAGAACCTCGTTAGTAATTTCTGAACGTTTATACCATGTCAGGGTAATAATTCATTGCTCTCACTGTCTTGGTATACATACATGCTCTCACCGTACTTAATTGGTACAGGTTTAAGATGCTGTTTAAGATGTCATTTGTAACTAAGTTTAATTAAAAAATTATTGTACAATATCTTAAACTGCTCTGAATACTAAACATTAAAGTCCTCAGGGACATATTTTGACACAAAACACTTGTCCTTAACCTATTACAGTTTGCCCTTATTAGTACTTGTTATTACAACAAGTTCATTTAGTGACAGATATTGTAAAAGTATTTGCCCAAATATGATGCTGATGGAAGGTCATTTGAAATCAACAGAGGTCAAAGTCTGGAAACCTTGTAAACTTGCAAACTGAATTATTTCTTTGATGAACGCTTTTGTGTGTCACTAACTGTCATAGGACTTGACCTCTTTTTAAGTGGATGAGAGGGTTATCCACTTCCACTAATGACTGTTATCTGTCATCAACATTCAGAAGGGTAATACCTCAATGATCAAGTTATCTGGTATGATGTTCTGGGTACTTGACTTCAGGACACATTTTCCTCAGTTGCTCTAACAATCAAGTGATTCCATATACATGATAGAGTTATAAGGCAAGAAATCACTAAGCCTGCTGGCTTCCTGGTTATAGGCAAAGAATCACTAAGCCTGCTGGCTTACTGGTTAATTTATTTAAAAAGTATTTTACATCAGAGTAACAGTTGGCTTCCCCTTGTTGTCGTTGTTTGCACTTGATTTGGATCAAACACTGAGCTGCATTTGATCAGATGCAGATCAAGTGTCCAGGCCAGATCAAGTGTCCAGGCCAGGTCAATTGTCCAGGCCAGATCAAGTGTCCAGGCCAGATCAAGTATGAATGCCCAGCTGCACTTGATCAGATGCAGATCAAGTGTCCAAGCCAGATCAAGTGTCCAAGTCAGATCAAGTATGAATGCCCAGCTGCACTTGATTCAGATGCAGATCAAGTGTCCAAGCCAGATCAAGTATGAATACTCTGTATTTAAACTCTGGATGAATGTGATGTCTTGATTGTCTAAGAGGATTTCTTATGGATATAATGTAAACGGGCCATCTTTTGTAGCCTGGGAGAAGTTTTTATAATGTTGCTACAGGAGAAAGTTGGGGCCTTTGTATCAGGCAGTTGTTGGATAAATTTTTATTTTGACAATTTCATCCACCTTATGAAGATAACCATGCCATGAACCAAAGAAACCTTGTGTATATAGTTTGAATATGTAAAAAAGTGTAAATATAAATGCGCACAAAATGTAGCAAATCATATACCATCTATTGTGTTTCTTTGTGTTATATATGATTTAAAAAAAGGGTAAATCTTGCAAGAGCTGTTGGGTCTAAAATAAACATTACATGGACTGGGCGTATATGAAGCACGTTTTCTTCGAATCTGTTAGTTTTGCAAGGAACGTTACAGGGAAACGTTTGTTTGATAGCTAAGAATACAGACAATGAAATGTCAACAATATCTTACCACCTTTACGTTAGCATGCTTCCTCCTTCATCTTACTCATTTATTTTAGGAGGAATTAGTAAAACAATACCTTTGTACAGGAACTATTTATGGCGGTTACAATTCTGGGGAAATGATTACTTTTTAGCTTTTATGAAATATGTTGCCTACAGAGGAAATTTGCTATATTGGAAAACATTAGGTTTTACTGTTACGAAATTGACCATGCAAGGTAAACAGTATTACCGCCTATATTTTTAGCCTGCTGAGACTTCGTAAAGGCTTTTTTTAAATTAAGATTTGATGATCCACAATGTTCTCAGGTAATGAATGTGATATTAGGCAGTGAAATAAGGTCTCGGCGACGGACGAGTTTGTTTCTGATGGTTGCCTTTAAAATCTGTTTAAAGTTTCAAAAACTGACAATGCATGCATGATTTTACTTTGTATGACATAAATAGCGAAATAATGGTGACATTGGATCATGAGGTCAGTAACTCAAAATGAACACGGCAAAAGTTTACCAGGAACGGAGCAAACCCCTAAATTTGTAAGATCAAATAACATATTTTGCGATGCCGTTATTGCAAGGCTATAACTAGAAAACTTGTTTCTATTATCAATTTTGCCTTAAAGACTTATTCCAGATATTTCAACTTAGCAAAAGAATATAAAGAAGAAGACAAAAACATGATCTGTTATGAAATGTCATAATCGAAAATCATACTCGAACGTCCCTTTAATCATGCACTTTGTTACACAAGGAATGTTTCTATGCACTATGTATAACTTTTCTATAACCTTGCATCCCCATCCCACCCCCAGTCGCATCGAGCATCCTCTTCCCAGTGGCGTAGCCACGGGGGG
>KN883499.1:109830-125268 GCA_000934455.1 Apostichopus parvimensis | reverse complement strand
CCCCCCACTGAAAAAATCCTGGCTACGCCACTGCCTCTTCCTCAATTCACCGTTATACATGCATAGCGGAGACTTCTGAAATTGGTTGTATATACCTGCCTTCTACCCTCCTGTGCATGCGCATTATTTCAAACATTTTCAAACCGACGGCTTAATCGCCACATGAAGAAACAGAAAATGAGATCAGATAAAAAAGTCAAATCTCTGAAATTAAGAGAAAAAAAAGAAAGAAAAAAAACAATATATATATAAACATATCTTTCTACTTTAATAAACGTCAAAGTTCGGAAAATCGTCATTTTTGTTTGCACGTAGACATCAATTTGAGGGATAATTATTTTTTAATTTGTCATTGTGTGTGGTAAATGGTAATCGCATAAAATGGTACCATATGATACCCTATCTGGGTCAAAACAAGGCTCTCTTTTCTTAAGTCTTTCTATATTTAAATTTGCCATTGTTACAATGTTTCGTCCAATTCATTTCCGTCGGCGTTTGGATCAATTAGGCCATCATATGGTCGAGGTTTGTTACATTGTTTCAAATTTATGTCAGTGATAGCTAGATCCCCGTGAAACCAATAAGAGCAACGATCTGTCTCACCGCGGGAAGCGTCGCCATCTTAGAGGACGCATCACTCTGGTTCATCATGCTCTATATGAATGAAATTGTATGTGACAGCACGGCATTGAGAGTTCAGACAGAGAGACTAATGGTAATTCTAAATGCCGCCCTCTTCTGTTCGAATATACGGGGGAAGAGGGTATGGGGGGGGGGGGCACTTTCAGTGGGGAGTTGCTTTTAGTGTGTTAGCCTCTTACATGGAAGTAACAGGGTTAGAGATGATTTGTCCAAAAAAGTGAAACAGAACCCTTTCAAAAGATCACGCCAAGAATTAAGAACAATAAGTGTAGTTTAAAATATTAGAAAACATTTAGGCGAGATATTACAACATATGAAAATATCTATGTTATAATATTTGCAATTTTCAGGGCAGCTAAATAACAATTTAGACAATAATTTGGCTTATATCATATTTTGTATTCACATGTAAGACTTCTTCAGTACGTTTGTCTTGTGCACAACGTTTCTCTTACTTAAATATAACTGCACAGATAATGTTGCTATGCGAGATTTACATTTTCCTGACTCTTCTCAACATCAAAGCACACAAAATAATGATAACTGTAAACATACCAAAAAGAAAACATAAACGTCAGTTCGATATAAGCCAATTTTGTGACTCTTTCCGACAATGGTTAACTATTCAGGTATAGTTGTACACTACAATATTTGAGGTTTTGTAGATGTAAGTACTACACGGTCGGTTGGAAATTCAGAACGATGCTACCCCCTCACCCCCCCCATACAAAACGCACCTTTAAAGACACGGAATTCACAGAATATACTCTTCAGTGTTTTGTCGATATATGATTCCACATGTAGCCACGCCTTGCCCCACCCATCCCCTCCCCACCCATTCCCTCTCCCGCTTGTGGCGACTACTGTTTCCAGGCCGGGCAACCACCTTCTTCGTCCAGGGATGGAGGGGGGGGGGGTAAGATGTTAAGTCGCCCAGAGGAGGGGTCTAAAGGGAGGCCTGGAGGGGGTCTACTTTGGTAAAATGGAGTATGCATTGATGTCAAATGGTGCCACATTTTGCAACCTTTAATATGATGTTAAAGAAAAGTTTCGACTGTTTAGGCTGTAAATACATGTTATATATTTATGTACTGTACACTGGGATTTTTTTTGTAATACTTTATCCGCCCATGGTTGGGGGGGGGGTAGGGTAGGTAGCGCCGATCACCTTATTTTTTCTGGGGGACGAAAATCCCCCTCCCCAGAAGTGTACGCGGTTGTGTGTCACTCCCATCTGTTCGACAATCACGTGCACAAATACTTCACAGGTCACATATGCGTATTGTGTTCTCCTTAAATCTTTGGTGGCCCTCTAACTCAAAATTCCTGGCTACGAACCTGTTCACATCTACTTCAAAACTGATACCATTCCGTGAGTATCATGTGATAAAAATAAATAGATGGCGTCTGTTAGAAACATGGAGTGCCAAAGCAAATAGCTGCGGTGGTGTGTATGAACGTGTAACAAAAAGGCTTACAGGTACCACACTACAATTAGAGTAGTGGACATCCGCTCGAAAAGTTAACCATCGTCGGAAGAAGGAGCTAAAATTATCTCATGTAATGCTTGTTTTAGCATATTACCAGTTACCATCATTGCTTTTTCTGCCTCTATATCAAAGAGCATAATTTTAAGTACAGATGGTGTGAAAATTAGGAGGATCGAAGGTGATTTATAAACTATTATAGAAATTCTTTGATTAAATGTTGATATAACTCCGAGCGAGCAGACGGAAGGGTTGTGGTTCAGTATGTTAAACTTGCTCCTCTTCTAGCTCAAAATCTAAACGGTCATGATACGGAAGTTTGCAAGTGCCATGACAGGCCAAGATATCAGATGTCATGTGGTGGGTAGGATATGCCAGTTTAAAACTTCTGTCTATGCTTTGGCGGGTCTTGAAAGTGACGAGTTTAGATTGTCAGTCAATGGAACAATTTATTGTGGTGTGACACCTATAGTTGGTGTTGTCACAAGTTTTTTTTAACGAAAAGTCGCCCAGGAAAGAACCTGGGCACGCAAACCAAACTACCAAACGACTGATCCGCTCTCTGCCCCAGTCCCCTTGCATCGGGACTGTGACTGTGTGATCATCGTCAGGTGTGCATCACCATTCCTCTCGAAAAGAACAGATACTACACATGATCTTAGCCAAAAGGCCGAGAAGCGATGTCACAAGTTGCTGTCAACTGGCTGTACCAAATTAGATGCTGCCGCCCCCTATTTTCTTCGTAAATTCTTATATTATTCCAAGGTGCATAAGAATATCTCGCACTGAAAATGCCTAGGTACAAGTATGGCGTTAAAAGCTGCTTTTTAAGTATTTTTGGTATACCTTTCATGAACTATATTATATTATCCCCAAATATGTTAGAAAGCTAAGAAAAACATACAATCGTGTCCCGTGGTGAAATGAAGCTCAACAGTTTACCACTGCCCTCAAACTATTTTTGCCTCCCTCCCGGTATGACATTGTCTAACTGCAGACCTTTGAAACATAAGGGATTCGAAGAGACAGAACTGCCAGGCAATTATTTTTGAAAAAGTCTGCAATTTGAGCGTCCTAAAACTTGTGACCAGTAATGTAACCGTTAAAATTGCAAACAAATGCACTTTATTAGCTTGTTTTGTCAAAGTTCCGTCTCTAACACATCGACACATTGAAAACAATAAATCATATCCTAAAATTTTCATTTTACAGGTCATTGATTGTACAGTATTAAACATGTTGTCAGACTTGCTGCAATTGTAATGAAAGAAACCTCTTTGAATCTGGCTGCATATATACTGTCTGTACTCAGTTGGTGTACGCTTGATCAGTACTTAGTTTACTTTCTAGCATATTTTGGGAATGATACTGGTTACCATTAAGCTACTATGCCGACAGTGAAGAATGATGCGTACTTTATTTTGTTTCATTATGGAGCGTTTCTTTGCTTGTCAAGAATAAAACAATTTAGAGACCATCAACCCTGCAACTGTTAGTTGTGAGTATCAGGGTAACTTTTACAAAACCGGCGCTTATTCCTTTGTAAAGCTGGTATATCGGCAATATGGTTGAATCATAAAAGAAGCACAAAGTACATGAAAAATTAATTTGTTACTCTAGTCAGGGAGTTCCATAACAACTCCCTGCTCTAGTCCAGGTACCAAACATCTGATGAAACCTTGGGCGTGACTAGACCGGTGGGGTAGGTGCGGCCGCCCGGAACCCGAGCGCCAGGGTAGGGGTGTAAGGGGATGGGCGACAAGTACCGCAAAAATAAACCCTCATCAGCACCCGTCCACTAGTATTGATATTCAACGAGCAGACAGTAAATTAAACGGGCTCTATAATACTCTTTCGGTTCCATTGGGAATTCGTTTGGATATCCATATGAGCCAGTTATATAATCTGCCTTCGAGACCTATAGGATTTAGGCGGTCAGACCAGGTAAAGTATATCAAATGGCCCCATGTACTGTTTAAGGCTCCTTATAGGATCTTCAAATGCGTCATTGAATCAGATTTGGACCCACAAGTTTATCTCATGTTTTTATTCATTTTTGTCTGTCTTAAATATTGTTCTGTAAGTTCTTTAAGTTTTCTATGTACCGATATCTACCAGTATGGGAATTTCAAATCCTGCCTTCAGCAGAAGCCACATCCGGGCGTCTATAGAGGTGTCAAATAAATGCTTTCCCAATCCCAACCCATGTGTGTATTTATATTGCTACACCGGATCAATGTTGCTCCTTGCTACGCCACGGGCCAAACATGCAGACGTTAGCTACTGCAAAAATATATATATATATAAATTTGTGGGACACCAAATTTCGTTAATTGGACTAATCGGCTGGAAAGATGTTTGAATGGGATTAAGAGTATAATGTACTTACGTGTGAACATTACTTGAAGTGAAGCTTGTTCAGAATCACAGAAAGTTATACGAGCCAACTCAAAATACAACTTTGCAACTGCTTACCGTTACATAGTATTATTGTATGTGGTAGGGGATTTAAAGGGGGATGGTGGTGGGATGCCCGGGCCCCTTCTTTACTATTGTTTGCACTTAAAATAAGCTACTAAACACAAGTTGCTCAAAATAGGCTAAGGTATACAGTGGAGGGGGGGGGGGGGAGAAATAGCACGCTTTCGCGTTCCTTATCCCCATTTTTCATGCACCGATATTTCTTTAGTAGTTTCGTATTTTTCAGTTTATAATGTTCAGCATTCTTTACTCGTTTCCAGAAATCTTGGATCCATCGCTGTATGTATAGGCTGATGGGATTATCAAATACCTTAAGGGTTTATCAGGTGTACTATATGGAATGGTTTCCTCCTTTCTTGTATGTATTTTTTTGGTCAAATTTTGTGGCACATTTATAGTTTCCACATTTTTTCTCATATAATGCTAACATTCTCTTACTATACCACGTGTGCAAAGGAGAATGACCTGAGTTGATGTTTTATGGTACAATGACCCTTATATACCACCATGGCCATAATTAGCCCAAACAAATTCATTATGTCATAAACTTACATCGTCTGTGACAAAAAAACATTTATATGTATCCAAAAATCTGGGACCAAACGTTGACAGAGTAGTGAATTTAGGGTACGATAACTTTAAAGTACAATAATGGGTGGTTAGGGCCGTGCCTCGCAAACAACGGTTGACCCAATTATGAGTGCCGAGAAAAAAGGGGGAGAATCGCGGAGGTCAAAAATGTCGCTGGAGGCTTTGTTTTTAAATTTTGGGAAGTACCGGGTTTGATCTGATAAGCTTGGATAGAAGCACTTCACAAAATGATTCAATCTGTAACGCCCCTTAGCTACTACCACCATCATAAATGTGACGTCTGTCTATTTGATACGGTTTGTGCAGGGGGGGGGGGAGTATTTCAATCTTTGAGAGAAAGGAATGTCATTGGTCGCTTTTAAAGAATCTGGATTGATTGAGAACTCAGTTGCAAATTTTCGATTTCAACATTGTTGTATCACTGCCCCTCCAGCTCCCCCCCCCCCAAAACCCAGAAACAATAGACCAACAACAAAGAAACAAAGAATACAAGAGACAAAGGAGACAGAAGAAGAAACATTTTGAAACGGTAACAAAATATGACGTCAGATTATATCTTCATTCCATTCTCAAATTTCTGAGATTGTTCACAGAAATTTGTTTACTTGCAATTGAAAGTTCATTTTTCCTTACTTATCTTATAACGTCCATTATTTCGAGAAGGGTGAAATGAAGACCCAGTTTCAACATAGTGCCGACAGAGTATGGAACATAGTGCCGACATAGTATGGAATAAAGTGCCGACATAGTATGGAATATAGTGCCAACATAGTATGGAATATAGTGACGACATAGAATGGAATATATTGACGACATAGTATGGAACATTGTGCCGACATAGTAGGGAACATAGTGCCGACATAGTATGGAATATAGTGCCTACATAATATGGAATATAGTGACGACATAATATGGAATATAGTAACGAAATAGTATGCAATATAGTGCCGACATAGTATGATATATAGTGACAACATATTTACTATAGAATATAGTGCCGACATAGTATGGAATATAGTGACGACATAGTATAGTGACCGTGACGAAATAGTATGGAATATGGCGACAATATAGTACCGACATAGATTAACATTAAATGAGAAGTGTAACTTGTTTTAATGAAAATTACCCTTTATCACATTTGCATTGGAAAGTGTCCTTTGTTATTAAAACACTGATCTTGTGATTGTAATTAAGGAAACTGTAATTAGAAAGTGCGCTTTTGTTAAATCTTACTTAAAAACGTTATATTTTAATATTGGAATTTACTTGAATGTTTGAGCATCTATTTTGTATGGAAGTGTTGAAGTGATGTTTACGGTTTCTTCCTTTAATCTGATCCCACTGACCTTCGAAATGTTGCCACCCCTCCCCCGGCCCCCCCCCTTCTCTCCTTCTACTCATTTTAACCCTCTTCCACTGGCTCTGGGAGCTTTAGTACTACCTTTTGTATACCTACTGTGAAATACTATGGCGAAGAGATACACAGTAAGTTTTAATTCCAAGTATTAATTTAATAATTAATTTTGCAGCCTAATTCAATTATGGATAGTTTATAATACCGTGACTTTATAATGAACGCGACTGTTCATCTAGCCGTGACCGATCGGGAGGAACATGCAGGAATTTGATGAAGATTAGGATAATTAATATGTGGTAACATTTCCGAACCATTACATCTCATTACGCTGTTCTATTTGAGAGGAGATTTGGGTGGGAGTGAAGGGTGGGCGGAGGTAAGCTGAAGTTGCCTGGCATGGTGAATGTCGGTGAGTTGTTATGACTAACAAAACTAATAACATACAAATTAATGTTGTGAAATATGATTATTTCTTCTGTAAGCTACATATCACGAAGGACGACCAAGTTTTGTCCTGGATTAGAACATTACACTGTTGATTGAGCTGTGTTATATTAGAAGGAGACACAAGTGCAACCATCATTATTGATGATCTATTTGATAGAAATAATGATTGTAATGAACAGCTTCCTCAGACATCTGTGAGAAATCACGGATTTAATGTTCCTCCAAACAAACAAAGGCCGAAGACTTGGTCAAGTCTAACTATATATATGACTTCACTGAGCCACATATGCTCAATTTTTGTTTATGTTGTCTTTATTTACTACAAATTGTAATTTTCTGTAATGAAGATCAGTTTTGCAACGTGCAGGCTGGTTTTAATTATTGAAGTTCTGTAACATGACCTAACGATGACGTTGATTTCATTGATAATACTGTTAACATTCTACCTTGAAAATATGCCAAGAAAACAAAGAAAACGGGCCAAAGGTTTCAGGTCCTATAGTTACACTATGACATCACAGATATACAAAATGAAAGATTTCAAGATGACAAGATTTCCTGTTGCTAAGGTTTTATCCAAGGCGCCAAATGTGCCAAATTGTTTCAAGTTTCTCAGCGCCGCTGATTGGTTCACTGAGCCGTTAACAAGTTATGTCCCAATCGGCTCCTGTTCTAGGTTGAGAAAAATTCAACGCAAAAAATGTAGATTTAATTGTTGGTTGACCGAGATTTTTGAGATACTTTTGATATATATATAGCCTACATATTCACAAAGATTTCTCTCGAAATTTTTGTTATTGTTTCTAATAGATAAACCGCTTTCCTCAATGTAGCAAGAAAACAAATCTCTAAAATTCTGAGAGTTCTTAGGGGGTAAAGAAACTAGCCCTGTCATAACCTTTTCCTTTCTGTAAAGGTCGTCTTGCCCAGAAATAGCACGTGCGTTTAACACATCTCGAGGCAATACTTTACCCACGGGATGCTTTATCAAAACTCTTGCTTCTATTTCCTCAAAAATATCAATACTTAAAAAAAAAACAGCCACGACTAAAAATATCAACGAAAAGTATTGAGTAAAAGACCAAAGGGATTTAGTTTCAGATTCACCGTGATAATTGGAAAGAAAAATTAAATTGTTTCTCCCAGATAACTCGCCGAGCTTTTGATATCAGCGCGAAATTGCTAGCGGGTGCACAGACCTATAAGAAGAACCATATCATTTTGTTGTATATAGATAAGTTGAAAGGTCAAGAGCCGATCTGATTTTTTTTCTAGTATAGCTATAAGTTACATGTATCCGATCTGGGTCTTTGATTCTCATCTCCGATGGCCTAAATGATTCTGTAATGATTCCCCAATTTGTCGGGTTAATGTTTTAATATCTCGAGAAATTCATTGTGTGTGGTATGTAAATGATAAGGCGGAACTGTCACGCCCCATTTAGACCGTTAAGATAATAGACTCCAGATTGCGAAGGAATTACCACGATATATCTGTCAGTGTTAATTCTACTGCAAAATGATATGCTCTGTTAAACTGTCATTAACAAGACCATGCTATTATGATGTTTTTGTGATCCAGAAGCGAACAAAATTCGGTAACTTAAAGCGGTATATGGTAATTAATAAACACTAATGTCAAACAATATGTAACCCATCAAAGAACAATATTAAATATCATCTATGCCATTTTCTTGTAATTACACCTTTCCTTTGCTGGTATTGCTTTAGATTACGCCACAAAACTATTACAAAACATTGGGAGATATATTCTCAACTTCTGGTGATCAAGAAGGTCTGGAGAAGGGGGAAGGGGGGAGTCTGGGATAGAGGGGGAGGGGAGGAATTGTCAGGGTCGAGAAGCTGAAGCTAGTGTTAACGAACACGAAGAAACTGTTTCAGTGTTGTTGTTTTTAACAATACTGAGACGAGTGATTCTCCCATACCAAATATAATATGATAATTAGCTTCAATAGACAACTTTCATTAGTCACATATAATTCGATTACATTTTTTGTTTTTTATTGACTTTAATTTTCCACATTAGTTGTCTTTAGCAATTCATTATCATGCGAAAATCGCTGTGTAATTATCTTTTGAGAAGTTTATGGTATCATTACCTATACTTGCTCCCATTAATCTTCATTTCTGGCTGGAAAATTGGCAAGTTTGATTATTTTTGGTAATTAGGTTTGGTAAAATTGACAACTTAACGCAGAACCCTTCTTCAAGTCACGATTGCAAAATGAGGTCACTATAGATATAAAACTCTTAATTGTAAAGGCATTTTCCTCCCAAATTGGAAAATTCTTGGTATTAAGGTGAGATACTCGCCACTTCTATATAAATCAAACAAAACAGTAATGCCTAAACGTTCAAACTCCAATTAAAACTTTGTCCGGCTTAAAATCATGCAAGACCCATATACCTTATGTTAAGAGAAACGCTTGTGTGAATGGTATGTTTAACATACATATATTCATTGTATTACTTTAAAGTAAGTGCGAACTCCCATTTGTAATGGTATTTCTTCAAAAGAAAACCCGACATTTTTTTGTTGTCACTTTGACGTCACCTAATTCAAAACAAGATCTGTTTTTTTTTTATCACATTCTTTTCATACCAATGACTCCATCAATCTCCAAGATCTTATTCCATTTTTTTTTCTTTCTTTTATCATTAAATATTTTCTCTCGAAAAATTTGATAAAATATGGATTATGTATCAGTTCTTCGTATAGTCATGCACAACATATCTGTCATGATTTCTGACAATTTTCCATTCTTTCGATTCAGAGCAATTCGGCAGAGAAATTGATATATTTAGGTTGGTCATCTATACTATTGTTGGGTAGGTGATGGGGTAGGGGAAGGGGCACATGTTCGCGGTTGGTACGAGACGTCGACCGCCACCTGCGTTGTCAGGGGCATCACCAACCAACTGTATATAGTTGTTGTCTGAGATGTCGACTTGCGCGGTTACCATAGAGTTCACGATCCACATTAGAGGCATCGACGATACCGAACCCACTTGCAATGCTATCATATAGATACTAGGACCCACTTCCACGGCTATCAGATAGCCTATACCGGGAGACGCCAATACACGGTTATCGTAGATACCGGGACCCACTTACACAGCGATCGCATATACTGGGACCCACCTGCACGGTTATCAGATAGCCTATACCGGGTGAAACTGATAACTAATACACTATACTATCACAGATACCGAGACCCACTTGCACGCTATCAAAAATAGCCTATACCGGGAGACACTACTACACTGTTATCGCAGATACCGGGAGTCACTTGCACGGTTATCGGATAACCGCGATCAACTGACACAACTATCAGAAAAACAGGACATCCTGAGGAGCCGATATTTTCGAATTATTAAAGTTTCCGTATAGTTGGCATATATTTGATGGAAATAAGACTACATTAATCTGTATCCCCTCTAGCGCCCTCTACATGACCTTAATCCCCGGGCTGTAGCGCTCCCATATCGTCAGGCCTGTCCACCAGATTTCCTATTTAAATCTTCATCTATGAAAACCCACACTTTGTTTGCATTTCATATATTTCAAGTATAACGTATATGATATTGTCTATGGGTAGATCAAGCAGTTATGTTTTACCTGGTTAGCAGACGACAAGTTAAGGCAATATTAAAGTACAAGCCAACTGTAGTCTGCTTAAAACATGATGTCAGTTACCTTGACAATTACGTAAATATTAAGATCGCTGGCATTTACAAATTAGAGTAGCAGTTCCCGTTTGATTGCCAATTTACGATAATTTATAAAATTATATGTAAAAGTAATATCGCAAGGACAATTATTTTATATCAATAATTGCAAATCAAAATTTCTAACAACTGTTTGCCTAATTTCATTTTCTTTCCTTTTTTAAATGAAACTTAGTTATAGTAAAGTTTATAATTTGTATTGCTTATGGAATATTAGTGTCAATTTATGAAAAAAAGAGAAAGGAAAAAAAAGCGCTTAAAGAAGAACATGTTTTGATTATTTTGTTTCCCATTTGATAATTTGGCCTTGCACTTTTTTTTTATGATTATATCAAATTATGACATTATTTTAAACTATCGAATATAATCATGCCTGTAATAATTTATATCGCTTAGCGATCATTACCAGTCATAATTATGATAAGATCTCAATAATTTGAGACAGTTTTCATAAAGAAAATCATTTCTCGCTATTCAACAAAGCCAAATACGGTTTAATCACGTACAATTTGCACCGAACGTAATTAAACAGAATAGATTAATGACAATCAAAGTTGTTGTAAACGTCTGGAGGGGAGTTTATTAATATTTTCCCAATTAAAAGATTTGTATCCCCACATGTGAAGTTAAACTTTCGATTATCGTTGATGTTGACTTTGTGTACAACAAAACTGAAAGTCTTTACCACTCCAATGAATATCCGGCATTCTGTTGAATTATATTACAAATATCATATAAGTGCCATTATCATATAAAGACATTTTTAATGAAGAAAATTTGAATATTGTTTTCGATGGTGGAAATTGTGTTTGGTTTTAATAAAAATTTAAAGGCTTAATGTATATTAAGGACAAATACTAAAAAAATACTGGAAAGTGGTTTTTGACATTTTGGATACATTTTTGCCTAAAAAATGCACCATTTTAAGTCTTAATTTCCCTACACGCCTTATGACCGCCGTATACGTATACTAGACGAGAGTCAGACCATGGAGCTGTTTATAGCTCCATGGTCAGACGCGATGCTACAACCTATAGCCATAAGACATGATTTTATCTAATATGATATACAAATGATATCTTTGTTGCTTGTTTCCGTGGAAAGTCTCATCATTTCTGCGGGAATTTGTTTTAGAGATGATATTTTACTTTCACAATTAACCGCTTGAAAAAAAAGTTATTTGGAAAACTTAAAACTTGTTAGACGAACTTCTTTCTTAATTGTGAAGAAACGCAACTGATTATGGATGATATCTGTCACTGAATGACGGGTAAACATTAGTGCCATACAACACGAAACGTTAGTGCCATTGTAATAGGTAAATATTAGTACCATAAAATGCTAAAGTATTAGTGCCATATAATGCGAATCATTAGTGCTAAATAATAAAACCATTTGTGACATAATAAGGTAACATTAGTGCTTTTATGGCTGGTCAAAATTACTGCAATAAAAAACGGAAACATCATTATCGTCATCATCATCATCACTATCAGTATCACCATCATCATCATTATTACCACATTCATCATCATCATCATCATCATCATCATCATCATCATCATCATCATCATCATCATCATCATCATCATCATCATCATCATCATCATCATCATCATCATCATCATCATCATCATCATCATCATCATCATCATCATCATCATCATCATCATCATCATCATCATCATCATCATCATCATCATCATCGTATACTAATATTTCCAATTATATTCTTACTTTGTTCACCGAAAAGATCTTTGAATTACGCGGTATTCATTATATATGGACAGCCTCGTAAAGAAGGGCGTGCGCGTGCGCCAAACGACAGTTCCTATCACGTCTTTGCTGTTTCATCCCAATCCATCCCCCCCCCCTCCCTTCCCTTCCCCTCCCCACCCTTCTGTTTTCTCTTTCCATAAATTTGCGAAGAATATAGTGAGATCTTTGTGCTTGTGCTTATCAAGCCAGAACATTTTATTGGACATAACTTTTGTTGGAAAAAAAAGCAAATACCAAAAGAACCTGTTTCATACTATATATACCTACGGTTTTATCTGAACTTGCCCTACATATGTTCTTACACTGTATCATATATTTGAACTTGGAATACATTGCTCAACAAACATATCATATTCACGTGAACGTGTTTCTGATGTATAACCTCCGAGTCATCCGTTTCTTCATGCGGTGACCTGCATTAAGGTTTTTTTGGCCCGACACATCAATGTACTTCCCACCCAGCAGGTTATAAATGAACAGTTAATTTGGCGAAAATGCTTCCATAGTGCGTCCAACCGAGCAGGGATCTTTGACTATATATTATTAGATCGTAATATAAATATTTGTTGTCGTAAAAAACTTTCAAATTGAAATGGTTCCAGCAGAATGTCATCAAGCACTTAAAATCGACAATACTGTGCCTTTGATATTCCGCAAGAAAACACGCCCTCTCATTTCGATGATATTTCTATCAATTATGGAAGACATTTACCATAATTAAGCCCATTATCAGATTGGGATCTTTAAAATAAGTCAAGCATGTTTCGAAGTTATCCTCTGTGTATAATATTGCCATGGTAATTTATTATTTTTTTTTTCGCTTTTACAGCTGTGAACCAACCGATGACATTTTTGGCCGTAAAAATGTGAAGTATATTTTTTTCTTCTTCTCCCAAGAATATACTTAAATAATGGATTCAGGTGTTGTTAATATATGTTTACCTGAACCTCTCAAAGCCTATTTACAGCAGAATTTAAGAAGAGAAATATCAAACATAATGAAAATAGTGAGGGTGTTCGTTATTCCAATTATCAGAAAATAATCAATGTTTCAAAGAAACCAACGTACGACCGACACATTGTCTACGTTATATGTATAGAAGTAATACATTAAAAGAAAACAGGGAACAAAAGAGCACAGACACACACACACACCCAAACACGCATTCAGACTGTGGACCCCATTGTTTTTTGTTTTTTGTTTTGTTTTTTGTTTTAATTGTTCTGTGGACTCCATTGTTTTTTGTTTTTTGTTTTAATTGTTCGAATCCAATCAAAATGCCCTAACCTTAAACAACACCCATTAACAACATAATTCTTCTGAGGACGTGGTAATTGTTTACAAATGACGTACGAGGACTTAAAATTCCTTTGTTCGCGTCCTCAGAATACACACGTACACAAAAACTCATGCACACACAGACACAAACGGAACAACAATAATTCAACACCATGTTTAAAATGAATTGCAAATCTGTCTGACAAAAATTGATGTCGATTGTTATTCAAAATAATATTTATTTTTGATCGAGATTTCCTAGATTTTTTTTTTAAATGCTGGAATAAAGTTAATAACGATATGCCTAAACCGCGGAGAGCTGACGTCATCATGTATCAAATTTGCATAATTATTGATTTCCCTGCAGAGTGTCTTCAACGATGACTCAGATGGTACGGTATGGTATATGGTTCAATCATGCACTTATGTAAGTTCTGTCAGAAAGTGCCTTACATAGAATAAAATATTTCATATTTTCAAGCATAAATTTTGCAGCAAATTTGCGTGACTTCACTAAATGGCTAAAGCAACATTATTCCTGAAGAAAAACATCAGCATCGTGAACACTTTGGAAACCTTAATTCTCCCTCTTTGGAAATAAAAAAAGAAGAATAATGATTATAATAATCATGCTGATAATGATTAGTATAGCATTTATCTGTTCGATGCAAGTTTTGAAAACATTTCAACTCCCAATGTTATCTACATATATACCGTTAAACATTAGAAGCACATTCTAATAGACTGACGAATTACCCCTTTTGAAATCCTTTTTTTTTATTATTTTCTTTTTATTGTTTATCGTTATCAACCTTTTTCAAGCGTAAAAATACCTCCCATGCAAATCCTCTAGTTCGGGTTCTTTATAGTAACGAATCCTTCGCGACATTCTTAATCAATGTTAATTAAGTTCCTCATTTCGTTATCATCCCGTAACATACACGCCTCACATCAGTTGGAAGCAGAACTGAATGCTACGTATTGGCATTTTAAAGCTTGTTTCATCTCCATTCAAATTAAAAATGGCTGGTGGATGAAGGCATAATCAATCAAACAATAAAGCACACTTTACTGAAAGTAGACTTTTTCCATATTTTTCCTGACTATTTTGTCAATTTGGAAGCGATTAACTTTGTCTTTATCTATGAGGCTTCTAAATTGTCTGATACGGGGTGCGTGTCTCTTATATACATACATTCGCAGATCTACTAAAATCATTTTCGCCGTTGGGCTTTTCAAGAAAAACCGTCAGGTATAAGGGGGGGAAACAAAACCTTTCAATTGATTGATGATAAAAATTGATGGTAAAAATGGAAGCTTTTTCTGCCTTTTTTTTTCTTCTTCTTCTTTTTTTTGACGAAAGTTTCTGAATGCTTCGTGAAGTACGATTTCTCCATTTTCTCGCGAATACAACCCCTTTGTTTTTACTTTATGTTAGTATGCATAGGATGTATGAATGAACCATCTCATATCTACTCATCTTTTTTCTGCCCCGACCTTTTAGTTTTGATCTTATCGGATGTTTAGATCAAACGGTTGGCCTGTCCAAAATGCGAGTCAACCATCTGCTTCCACGATGACGAATACCTTACGAAAACAGGCGATAGTTTATCAAATATATAT
>KN883499.1:31343-43441 GCA_000934455.1 Apostichopus parvimensis | reverse complement strand
ATAGTAGCCTACACTATGCATTCATAGATCATGTTAGTTATATACATAAATGTATATTTATAGGCAATCATCGTTATAAAAACAGAATATCTTCGTATCTGTATCTTATGTTACATTTATTCCGTAAGCGTTTAAGTAGCCTCAGTTCGCTGTATAAGTTTTGAAGCTTTTGTCTAACATCTATTCCATTTTTATACAATTCTATATAGTGTGAGCTTTCACACCTTCGTTAGGCTATATTAATTTCCCTTTAACAACAAATCAAATCGCTCTCTCCGGGAGTGAAATAAAACCATACACTCTGGCCTAAATGATACTTATACTGACCGCAAAGCAACCCTTAAACACTTTATTAGAAAACAATCCTTTTCTTTCCTTAAGTTCGTAGTTGTGAAAAGTAAGCCAATTATCGTAATTATACCCATTCAATAGTTGTGTCATTTTGCAAATTTACAAATTAACCCGATTCTGTGGTTTACCTTTTTTTGAGTTACACTGTTTGTAGTCTGCCTACACACACATCCGCTCATCCAATCAACGTATTAATCAACCGACTTTGTACCTGTTTTTTTGTTTTGTTTTGTTTTGCGTCTGTCTCTTTTATGCGTTAAGTTAACCTTTGACCCTACTTTTATGACACCGATTGTGACGTCAAACGTGGCACATGAACCGTTCGTAAGACCCAACGACTTTATTTGATAAGCTGAGCACCAATTAATTCCCCTTTTATAATTCATGATAACGGCTCCATCAAGAATCTTTTTTCTTTCTTTTTTTTCGATGTTGGGTTATTGCTTCATAATAGCTATCTGTTGGCTTCGTTGAGCGGTACCTTTGATGTACTTTGATAAAGAAAAGCCTAAAGCCTGACAGAACTATGCGAATCAACACTCGCATAATTGAGACTTTAAGAATTGGGTTCACCCAAAGAACAAGATTACCACTATCGATAACTATCACACTGAGCCTTACAGCTGAAAAACAATTTTGTAGCGACAAAGGCATCATTACCACCGCTAAAAGGTGTCATGGATGAATGGGTTTGATGGAGGTTTCTCGTAAAGGTGGATACAAATGCATTATCAAAAAAAGAAAGGAAAAAAGAAAGAGTGTTGTGTATGGAAGCATTGTCAAGATGACATTTGAATAGGATTCTTATTAGTGTCATGTGAGAAGATGAGATCTGAATCTATATGTTACTAACACAATTAGTGTAATTAGAAAATGAGCCTAACCATTTTGCAAACAAGATAATGTGGTTATCTATAAAATATTGATGTTCTGTCAAAACGATCGTTAAAACTTGGCATCATATTATCTTTTGGACGCACAGGAATAGTAAAAAACTAAATAGTTTTGTTAGTTGAATGATTTTGGGATTTTGTTTTTCAATGTCAGATACGGTCAACCTTTTAGTATTTGATAGTTTTGAAGAAAAGAAAAGGAATTAAAGATTCTTCAGAAACTGAAATGGAAAGAAAATCCTGTTTTATTATCATTTGTTGTTATTCCTTCATTGCATACAAAAGACAAAACCCACACACAATACATAACGTCAGAGTATTTAAAATATACCTATTGGGTCGACAAATCCTTTTGGTATTTCTGTTTAGGTAATCAGTTAATATGAATGGAATGCTGAGAAAGAAATATGGGATGCTTTTGTAAATGAAATATTTTAAAACCCTTTTAAGAACTCCTTTCAAACAATGAGGCACACGCAAATGTTTGCATTTTCTGGTTGGGGAGGGGAAGAAATGGGCCATTTGAGGAGGAAACACTGTCTACCGTATACCACACGAACCAACGCGAACGAAGATTTTTATCATAATATTCGGCTCTTGTTTGGAGTATCAGCCCAGATGAGAATGTTGGCCCGGGGAGCAAATCTAAACTCTAATATACCAACCAAAATTACATATGCCTATACTCCTAATGATTATCTCTTTGAATTTCAATCATTTGTTAAATTCCAGTATAAATTTAAAAAAAATATTTATAAATACGAGCATAAAGAATAAGAAATAAAAATATATTACCGTCTAAGATTTACGTTAATGTTAAATAGTTCGAACACCCTCGCCCCCCCCCCCCCCCCCCCTAGAAAAAAGTCTATGACAAAAGGTTCGAGTGCTTCTGTTTGGCGTAAAAGAGATATTCAAGTGTAAAGTTTTATCAGATTGTGTAGAAACTGCTGAAATCTGACTAGGTGTGATGTCACATCCTCACATTCCTGAAAAGTTTTTTTTTTTTTCTCTAAATATTTTGTGAGATTTCATGACTTTCAACCAAAAGATATGTCAGGAGATCTCATATTTGTCAAACGAAGTATTTGAGATTAAACATCTGAAGAATTTTTGATTATATTATTTTCAAATGTGTTAAAAAATGTAAATAATTTTTAAAGAAATATATTCACACATGTTAAGGAAGTGAGGACACCCTCACAGTTAGTCTTTCTACACCAGTTATTTTCAAAGAAATTTTGATATCTTCAAAGTGTCATATCTCCTTAACAGAGAATGCTATCATGGTAGTTTCTTCACTGTTCTTTTTGTCTTTTTGTGCTCTTTCATAAAATAGACATGTCAAACACATGAACCAATCATTTGAGAAATGATTAAATTTTATATTTTGGTAAGATATGAAAGTTTTTTTTCAAATTCTATTCGCATTATTATAGAAGACCCTTTCATTTTTTTTTTCAATTTTTTTTTAAAGAAAAGTCACACAGTATATAGAACCAGGGCAGGAAACCGAACTACCTAGCTGATCCAGTCTTAGCCTCAGCTCCGTTACATCTAAACTGTCGCGGTGACTGTCTTATCATATAACGATGTTCTGTCAAATGTGTACCACAGGTCCCTTGGGAAAGAGAATAGATACTGCGCACGATCAGATACTAAACACATTATAGTATAGCCAAAAGACGGACCCTTTCGTGCAGGGATATAGAGAGTGTTTTTCGTCACCATCTTTAACTTTCCTTGACATCCTAATCAACTCGGTTTTAGCAGTAATATTTACAACATTTTACGTAGGGATGAAAATATAAATCTAACAAAACTATATTTGAAGTGTGCGGCCCGAATTTGTTTGCATTACTCAAGTATATAGCGATTTCCATTATACATTACCCAAGTAATTCATTTTTTTGTTAAATAGAAAAAGACATAAAGGTATAGCAGAAATGGATAGGTTTCGCGATAATGTTTACATGTTGATCGATATACCTATATAGGCTAATACTAAATTCCGGGCTTGGCTTCATGCATGACTATTTATAACACTGCACTGGTTCCGCAAAAGTGGTCCACCGGTTGTAAATTATATCAAAGGTACCGCTTTCTAAAGATGAAATCGGCAATCAATAGCTATGACAATTCTTCTCCGATTTGTGGCATCGTTTGAGAGTTATTGTAGCCTCCTATTCATTCGTCTTACCTATATACGCATTTATTCACGATTTCAAATACCTCAGGTCTTTGGCGATAATTACCTCTGACTAAACATTTGTAGAATCCTATTCAGGTTTTATTAAAGCGATACCTCTTGTCCATTTAACGAGGAAAATCTTGTTAGGTTTTCGTTTGGAAGTTTTCTATTCTTCTCCTCCTGACAAGGTGCTTACGGCAACCCCATCCTTCGATCTACAGTCACAATGACGTTTCTATAGTCGCAATCCTTTTGGACAAAGTGGAATCCTTTGTTATAAGGTGCGCTGCTAAATTGCTTCTTTGTCCCTCTTTCTTCTTCTTCTCCTTCTTGATCTTTTCGTTGGTTCTTTTTTTTTTTTTTTTTTTAGGAGGGCTCCCTAGAGAACCATCGAATCGACTGAGCTTTAACGCCACAGGTGTGAAGAATAAAATGGGGAAGGGTGAAAGGAAAAATACAATGAAAGCTGAAAATGACTATCTTCGATTTCGGACTATACCTCCCATCACTTCTTGGCTTTTATGTTAGGTCGATGATTAGAACGAATCATCTTGTCTTCTCATGTTTTCAAACCGAGAAAAAGTTTGAAAACCCGACAGATGAGGTGAGGTGATGAGGTAGAGAGGGAAGACTACAAAAGGTGAAAAAGAAACGTGATCTTTTTCTTCTTTTTTCTTTTTGTTGTTACGAATGGTTCCAATATATTTTGGAATGGAGCATAAAGAAGAGGTCTAAGCCCTGTCAAAACTTTGGACCTAGCTTCGATGGAGATGAGAAAGAATACAAATTGGAAATATTACTTTAAAAGAAATAATGGTTTGAAATATATTTGAATCTGGAATATCAGTTTCTAAACAAACTATCCCTTTTTTTTGGGGTTCCCTTTTTTTACGTTCTTCTATAATCCTGTATTGATTTTAAGACTAATATCAATAATAATAACAACAATAATAATAATAATAATAATAATGTTTATGTTTATTGTTAATGGAGTCTTCTCAGATGTCGTTTGTTCTTGAACCCAATCACTTTTCTTGTGCAATCTCATAATTAGAACATTTGGGACCTACTAAAAACATATATAATGCACGTGATCGTATATGCACCAGAACAAATTGCGTTCATCGCCAAATGATCTATGACGTCAGAGAAGCACCGGTTACGACTTAGTCAGTAACTGCATCCAGATCTGTCCATGGTACGAATTTAACTCAAACGACTTCCTGATGTATTCATATATTATACGGTTTGATTATTCAAATTAAACAAGCGTAAAGTGAATCCGTAGGTGTGAGTGAAATGAAACCCACGGATATGCCTTCTTGATTTTGAAAAAAAATCAGCGAATTAATATAATATGGGAACACGAAAAACAAAACAAAAAGTCTAAACATTATTTGAACAGCATTAAAGACACATTTGGATTCAAATAGATTGAAAACGAGAAACTGAAGGACAATGTTTCACACAAACTATTTATGTGGCCGTAATAGGAGACGCACATGCGCACTGAAATCACGACACGTCACAAATTGGTAATTTAGAACGTATGCGCTTGCAACAAACGATCATAGTTTAACCATAGGCTAAATATTATTCCAGATAGATCGAAACACCTAATAACGTACAAAATTATCAGTCGCCAAAAAATATGAGAATCATAAAAATTAAGTTCTATTACTTCTGTCGTGTTCTAATTTGATCTTTTTTAGTTGTTTGTAGTCGTGTTTTACGATGAACTTAGGTAACTATAGGTAGCATCATTATGACGTGATAAGGACATATTAAAACAAGACAAAACAAAACATTTTTATAATCATGTATCAGCTGTCCGATGGGAAAGCGGCTGTTATCAAAGTTTAGCATCTATATAAAGGCTCTACCGACGGGAACCAGTTAAGAAAGAGAATTATTATGTTTGGCAGTCACATTACTTTAGAAATCATAAAACTATGCTATATAATTCCATGAGCAAGGTTGAACAGAAGAAAAATAACTTACCGTGGTGGGAGGAAACAATCATTCATAGACTCCAAAGCGAACCGACATTGGTACTTGAAAATTATTATTATGCGTTTCTTACGAACTATTAAACGTTTCGAAGAAGGTATGAAATTGTTAACAACCTCATAAAATGTGAATACTCATCAAATAAATGTGTTATCGTCGACACAATGGAAGGGGTACAAGGTACATCTATAAAGGCGATATGAATATCCATAAGGGTGGGAGTTCTATGTACTGTTTATCTTTAATGTTATATGACGCAGCCTGGGCTCAAAACCGAGCTTTAATACCATTAGTATTGGACGAGGATTTTGTAAGATTTATCACAAATAGCTATAGCTATAGAATAAATTGTAAGATCGGATTATTTAGGGAAAAAATATATCCTTTGGTAAAATTTTATAAAACTATACAATTTCAAGAAACCACAGATGACATTTAAGCTTTTAAATTGCAATTGTAATAAATTTGTAATGTGTATGTACCAAAATTTACCAATGTTAATGTGTATATGTACCGACAGTTACCAATTTTAATGTGTATGTATGTACCAACCAAACTTTACCAATTTTAATGTGTATGTACCAAAATTTACCAACTTTAATGTGTATGTACCAACAGTTACCAATTTGACTGTGTGAGTATCAAAAGTTTCAAATTTTAATTGTGTATGTACCAAACCAATTTTAATGTGTATGTACAAAAATTTACCAATTTTAATGTGTATGTACCAAAAGAGACCAATGTTATTGTGCATGTACCAGAGGCTAACGATATCAAGTTTAATTTGGATGCAAGAAAAGTTTCCAATTCGAATCGGATGTACCAAACATTCCAGTTTTAAATTTAGACGTCACTACAGGAGTTACCAATTTGACATTTGGATGTATAGCAAAAAGTTACCAATTTTCATTCGAATATAGCAAAAGTTTCCAAATTTATATTGGATGTACCAAAGTTAGCCAAGCCTTACCATTAACCTGACCAAGTGGCAGAGAATATGATATTTACAGAATAATGAACATGTTCCACATAGCTAAACAGGTGAAACTGCATGCCAATACACTGCAGGCGTCTAACTCAATATACGGTTTTTTGAATGTGATTTGTTTTGGTCATAGTAAGCCCTTCATTGGTCCAAGAAATGGGTTACGGCAGGGAGTTGTTATGGAAACTCCCTGGTTACAGTGGGTACTAAGTGATGACATCAGGACACACGTGTGTCAAAAGCGTTACACTGTTTTTTTTTTATAACTTTGTTCTTTTTTTGTGCTAATTGAGGTGCTATAGTAGACTTGTCCGTCTAATTGAAAATGTATACTCTTGCTTAAAACAAGGGCTTCATCAAACTGCAAATTTTTTGGAAGAATATTTTTTTTCTTTTGGTCATGCATGAGGATGTCAATTAACTCTGCTGTTGCCAGGTGCAAATTCATAATCCTTTACAAAACATTTTAAAAATTTCAAGTCTTCGAGATCAAAGATTCCGTCACAATGTAGTTTTTCACCTTATACTGGCGAAGAAAATGAAGAGTCTTTCTAACAATTGGAAAATGGTCAACATTGCCAAACGGAAGATTCCTTTTAAAGGGGAAAATACTGATTTAATAAACAATTTTAATAAACAGTTTGATTGCAAGAAAGATGTGTACTCCGACACTTGACTGTGAATGCCAAGTACTATAACGATGCCCTGGTAGTGAACCTGAGGTCGCGACACTTTTTCTTTAGAGACGCCAAAATAATATGAAGGGTCGCCAAGAAAGAAAACACAAATCAGATGAAAATAGTTGCCGATATTTGTGAGGGAAAAAAAAGTGGAAAACTCTTAAACATAAATTACTTTATAAATTCCAAAATAACTCCAACTTGCACACTATAGGTATCCTTAATGATATATAATTTCCCAAAACGGCGGGATAATGCTGCCATCACGTTAGCCTCTTCACCGGGCCATGGCACAGCATCCGCCTCTGGAGGGTCGCCAAGTTGATCAAGGTGAAAATTGGGGTCACCAAGCAAGAAAAACACAGTTTGAATAACAGGGATGTTATGTACGGTACTCTGTATGTTCCCACGTGGAAATCTCATGTTACGTTAGAACAATGTTTCGATATTTAAAACATTGACAACTTATTCAACTGACAATTTAAAATAACATTCATTGTAAAAAAAAAATCGCACCCTTTTGAACTTCTCTCTTTCTCGAAGGTATATCATTTGTAAGATATTGTAAGAAATACAAAGAAAACCATAAAAAGTTACAAGAATATGCGTGGTGATCATGGCATATTTATACTTGATCAATTAGTCTTCAACTCTGTGTGCGAAGGAACACTGAAACGGTGATATCTCCCATATATAATATCCCCCCCCCCCCAATTATTGGAAAACTTGTTAATTATATGTATCATATATCTTTTATATACTGTTGACCAATGATGATTGGGTTTGCTTCTCCTAGCTGCGCTGGGTGAGACGAAGGGAAGGGGAGGGGGTGGGGGAGAGGTGGTGACTTGATAACACAAAATCTATCGAACAGACCAATAACGAAAGTTTGATTTGCTGCGGAGGGTGGAATGATGAAGGGGGTTTTAGGGGGCCCTGGGGGGGGGGGGTCATCACAAGTAAGTTTATGAAACGGGACAATGCTGATGGTTCGGATCTCACTTCCGTTATTTTTTCCCTCAGATGAAGCATCACATTTTTAGTGAAAAAATAGTCTGCAAAGTTTTGCTAGTTCTACCAGGAAGTTGTTATGGAAACTCCCTGGTTTTACCAATTATTGCGCTGCACATACTTCATAATATGTACAACAGTATGATGGCTGCATGTACTTAATTAGTATACGGTATATATGTATCAACAATTAACTCACAATGAAAAGAAAGAGTGCAGATTAATCTTTAATTTGGTGGCTTAACAGCCGAAAACAAACACTCATTTCTGGTTACAAGGTAAACGTATCTAATCACCATGCATGTTCATTTGTCGGTATATGCTTTGAAGAAATTGGAAAAGTCAAAAATGGGAAAAAACAAAAATTATTCTGTTCTCTAGCTGTATACCCAAGGTCAAAAAGTGATTGAACATGTTGGGGGCAAAAAAAAAAAGATAAAAAAGAAACAAATACAGAACAAAAACAAACAAAATGGCGGTAGTATATGAAAGTTGTGTTTGATTACTTTAATTACATTTCCTACAGCAATCTTTTCCTTTCATTTTCCTCCACGGTTTTTTTTTTTTTTTGGGTGACATAACGGCGGTATATACTTTGATGGACTTTTCCCTATTCTTATTTGTTATTGACAATAATGTGATGGTATTTGTAAAGAAGCAATCGGGGTAATATTTGATCCTGAAAATGAACGACTCCGTCACCAGTCCGATAGCCTTAAATAGCGAATATCTTAAATCGATAAAATGCTATATGTTTGTGCACTGTGACGGTATAACATTGTCCCGTCAACCATGCGACCACAATAACTCCGTTTACCGGATTCACAGCCCGCTTGAAATGGATTTTGCGAGGTTGATTTTTATTTCTAGTAAGAGGAGAAGAAGAAAGCATAAGAAGAAGTAGAAAACACAACACTGTAGTCCCTAATAGGGTCGATATTAGATAATTGAAGATATGGGATACTCGTCGGCCGTGTCATTAAATACAGTCATTATTTACTCGCTGTACAAACCCCTTACGTCAGTTTTTTTTTTGTATGCAAATGACCAGCAGGTAATTAGTGATTTACTGCACGGTCGGACAAATCAATTAAGGACTCAAATAGATACCGCTCATGATGAGGGTCGCGAAATCTGCTCAGTGACGTTGATATTTGGATGGTTGAAGCAAGTATATAGCTCTCATAAGCTCATTATAGCGAACCCTCATCGTTCACAAAAGGGCGAAAGATTGAGATTTTGTCTTTAATTGTTAACAACTTTATTATCGGACTGAAGAACGGAGGGGAAAAAAGACTAGCTTTTATTATTCTTTAATTACTTCATCGGACAATGAAGCATAGAGGATCAAAGCTACTCATGTATATAGTTAACGATTTAAGACGAGTTAATTTCCACAATCTATACACTTATTTCCGCACCTCTAATTGGGTGATATATTTACAACAATAACCTTGTAAAATGATGGCTGGGTAGACGAAATTGGTCAATTTGTGAAGTGACCACTGATGCCAAATACCCGGATGCGGTTTAGTTCTCTTCTGTTTTTAAGAAGAAGAAATAACAACATTAAATTTAGTAATTCTGTGGGTTTTTCTCGTCCCCCAAAGGTGGCAGTGTATAGTACAAACAAGCAACCTCTTCCTCTTTAATATATGCACAAACATTTGAATATTAATTGTTTACGTGGATACGTTTAACAACAAAGTGATCAACAATCTTCTCTTCTGTTCATTATCAAAATGTACCACCCTGTTTTCGAATTTTCTTCTAAAGTTATTCACTGAGGTTGCGAATATTTTATGATTAAGATTTATATACTACTTCAAATAAGTAGTGCATAGTTGTGCGGAGTGAAATGTTCAGGTGGGGTGGGGTCTCAAGTCCGACCCCTGCAGTTCCTCTACTTTGTACACATCGGGGGAGGTTAAAGTACATTTTTAACGATTTTTACTTGATATATACAAGTAAATGAACAATGGAAAAACTGTCTGGGAATTATAAACAATGGACAATGTTTTGAGCCGTATAAAGGTCTTTGCTCTTTACCATCGATTTTTACTTTATTGATAAACATAGTCTTTGAAGAGAAAGAATCCCCTCCCCCTTACCCCCTCCCCACCCCAATGCAAAGAATAATGTACCACGTATGGAATATGTATAATTATGTTCTTAACTGGTCCTTCATGCGGCAGACACAAGACTTGAAACAAGTCTAAATCTGATATGATAATAATAACAGCAATCACTGCCTTGAAATAATAAATGTGTTATTTCAATATGATGTTCCTGAAATGATAAAGTTTAGAACATCACGTGATATTCACATGATGTCAATAAAAACAAATTGTTTGCCTTCTCCGTGAAGCTTTATAAAGAAAAAGACATACAAAAGCCAAAAAAAAAAACACACATACAAAAAAAAAAAAAAAAATTGAACCTAAGAGATTGCACTATGACATCACATATGATGTTAAAGCCATGATATCGCCCTAAACGAATAAAACAAATCTCAGTTGTATGGTTAAGTTGTTCACTATGCGCACCTCAATCATGTACAAGCTATACCGGTAATTAACGCCTTTGTAGTGCTATATAACTAACTGCATATTTGAAGAGGGAAAAAAAAAACACACAGAAAGATCAAGTTTGCGGGTTATTACAAGTAGGCTTCATTTACGATGTAATATCATACATAACATTAACCAATACATAACATAATAAGAGCATATGACTTATTTTCTCTAAGGAACAGAAGGTGTGACCACCAAAATAAAACAAAAGTGAAACGTCGAAAGTTGCAGCATATGTGTCAATTGAAAGGGATCAATATGAGCTATTTCGTGGCTGTGAGAGATCGACAAATAGGACATTATAAGAATGTGATAGTTAATGGTGTACCACTTATGTAAAACTCATCAAGACTAAAGGGGGGTCATCACCAGAAAGGTAGGCTAAGTAGTCTACACTCGATTTAATTGGTAATATAAGAACAAAGGGTGATCCTTAGCGAACCTAATGTGGAATATTGACCCGAAAAGGGGAAAAAAATAATCAACAACAAAATGGTATTTTATAAAGGGTTCGATAAACGGCGGCATGGACAGAAATAATACAGGTGTTAAAGTGCACAGGTTGGCTGGCTTGTTCCGTTAATGAAGTCTACAAACGGTCAATATTAAACGGTTAAAAAGAAGAGCCTAAGCGAGCGAGAGAGACAGAGGTAGAGAGAGAGGGGAAACAACATTGCATCATATAAACCGCATTTAATGAGAGTTATTACCTTAGACTTCAAAAACGTATGGGGGAATGATGTTTCAAATTTTTCTGTTTCCCGTTGTGTAGAGGGGTGGGTCATGGACCACTCAATCGATGCCCCGACAGTTTAGTGTACAACTTAGATTAAAAATATCACAAACGAAAAGTAGAAAACATGCATACAGAATGTTCGCGGTGACTGCATCGGTCTATATATGCATGGTTGGCCTCGATAAATGGCTTGAAGTTTCATACCAAATCCGCACCGACGAATTGTCAACATAAATTTGCAATTGATCGAACTTATAGACACAGTACTACACAGGTGTTGGATACCACACGAAATTTAATTAACGAATAATCCATTAATTTTCTTTTGTGGTTTCATGCAAATTTCGATGCTCTTACACTTTTCCATGTTAAAATGATTAACATGCAATATAAATCGGGTTTTTGTTTCTCTTCACGAGTTGAGAGTCAAGCTCATGTTTAGGGGATGTATGTATATTGGAAGGGAAATAAATAATAAATAATGATAAATTCGTAAACACTGTATTAAAGGGTATATAACCCCAACCATCATCTTTGGCTTTAGCAGAAACGTTAATGATGAACGGCTCCCTAACACAGCTAAGAAAAATCGTGCTCCCTTTGGGAGATATGCTAGTTTGAAAGTCATGTATGGGAGTTGTCATTTTGTAAATCTATGACGTCATAGT
>KN883498.1:140299-150992 GCA_000934455.1 Apostichopus parvimensis | reverse complement strand
AGGCTACATTCAAACCATGACAATAAAGATTAGCCTATCCCAGTCAAGTCTGTTGCATAGCCAAATAGATAAAATGAAAGCTTGTAATTACATTTCACTTACCACCCATTTTATAACCTAACAGTAAGCTGCCCAAGCTAATAAATATTATCATAAATATGATTTCAGAATGTATTCATAAAGTAATAACTACTGTCCATTAATAATAGTACTTGTCAAGTTTCCATACAAAAATATTCCAACCTTTACAAGTAGCACAACTAGTAATACACAGTCACCAAGCATGTAGCCTTTGGCAATGTAGGGAGCCAATGGTAGGTGTAATAGTTCAGTTGGTCCCACTGACCTTTCACTGACCTTTGTACCTATCACTGAAGTTGTCTTAAAATGGGTCTACCATCCTGCGATGTGGTAGTTTAAATTTCATTGATAATTTACTATTCACTGACTATTTAGTCTGCACTTCTAAACTCACAATTATGACTTTTAACTCGACTTTTAGCCTAAAAAATTTCAATGCAAAATCTTGAAATTTTAAAGACATCCCCCCTCTCCACCCCCCCTCCCCTCCCCCTCCCACACACCGCTCTATTAGTGAGCTACGGCGATCTTAAAAATAACTTATATAACATATCTTGAAAGAGCTATTCTGAGAATTGCCTCAGGTGAGAAACATTTCTGGAAACATGTCAACAAATTTCCTGCTAAATTATTCAGTCATCATTATGAAACATATTAATATATTAAAATTTGAGCTGCTACAGATTTCAAAAGAATACTAAAAAATCAGGATAAAAATTATTAGTGTTGCCAGATGGAAAATATGATTAACAGAAGCATGTATGGCAATCAATATCATTAACACAGATTATTAAACATGAATAAAAATGCATAATGCTTGGCCCTTCAGTTTACCAAAGCGACTGGGCTGATTGTTTACAATAGTAAACAATGTTCACACATTAACGTTCAGCAGATAAATAACAAGAATGATTCCACATGGATGATACCACATTCTTGTTGATTTTTGAGGAAACAGAAAAATGGTTTCTGAAAATGTTTTTTTAAACGTACCACTAAGAATGGTATTTTTAACTCCATGTCCATACTATGCTTGTATTAGAAGCCCTTAAAATTAAGTTACCATAACGATTCACACCGCTAATGTTATAAGATGTGATCCAGTTAAAGAACTGTTTATGTTAATGCTGGAAAGAAATTACTGCATGAGGAACGAACAGAAAAAATGTTTGATAATTAAATTCAGGTCTGAAATATTACACTTGTTTCAAAGGACTTAAAAATCCAAGTACTGTCATAATACTAGTCTTTTACATAATTTAAAATATCTTTACACTTATTGTTTAAATTTTATACTTAAAAGTACCAAATTTTTATAACCTGGGTACATTGTCTGTTTCGTGTTCAAAAATATACTTTGCATTCCAAAACTCTTATATAGGAACGGTTGTCAAAAAAATCTTACAAAAGCAATTCATAACTTGAGTTTTAGATAACTGCGTCCCAGATACATTCACAAAAGTAACCGAAAAATAGTAATTCTATATTTTCATCATTTTAACGTTACAAGTGCTAAAAAAATTTAGAATCAGGTTCTTTCAACATCAATTTGTAAACGAGGTAACTAATTAAGAAATCGCCATCGTAGCTTTAATATGCTAAGTACTGTGGAAGTATAGCATCCTAACAGTCTCCACAGATGTGTTCATGACTTTTAAATGAAACCTGACAAATTTAGGCTGTTTTTAAATAATGACTTAAAGGCATGCGTTATTTATCTGAAGAGAACGAAAGAAACATTTTGTTGCAATAAGGCCCTCGGAGTTACATAACTGAAAACAATCCCAGAATCTTTAGATTCCAATCTGATGTTTACAAGCCATTCCAATGGAGGTTTCTCCCACTCTCTCCTCTCTCTCTCTCTCTCTACAGATAAATACATGTTAAGTCAACATTCCAAAAACCTAACCTCTTGGTTGGTTACTGTAAACACACAAACAGCAACACAAACAAATAAATGCCAAGTTTGGACAAAGATCGTCCCAGAAAAAGAAGACTTACAGTCCATTATAACAAAACGTTATTACTTTTTCAAAAACGATACTGTCTATATAGCGAAATTTCCTTCCCAATGACCTACCCCACTCCACTGGCCCCCCTCCCCCCTCTGCCTTCAACCAAAGAAGATAAACATGACATAAGTGTAACACCGATATTGCTGTTATAAATATGTTACATAGGCCACAGTCTTATCTTGTGAACTAGGCTAGGCCTAGGTGCATCTGTTATGAATATTATAAATAGGCTAGAGTGTTGTACTTGCAAACTAGGCTAGGCCTCAGTTCATCCGCTATAGAAGTGTTGTAGGTCAAGATTTGTTGTCGATGTTAGCTTTCCAAAGCAAACAAACTTTTCTCTGGATATTCAACATCGAATGTAAACATCCATGATGTGAAACTAACAATACATTCCTGCTCATGTTATATGCATATCACGGCAGGGAATGTTATCAAGTTACCATGGAGATACAAGCAGTTGATTCAAATCTTTGCGCTAAGAACCTTTGTAAGACTTCTCTCTGTTTTGCTGTATCGTTTCTAAGGCTTTCGTCTTCTCGCTATCAATTGTGATGTATTCCACATTGTTGTCTTTCGAAGGTTTGGAAGGTGGAGGAGAGGTGGCGCTCTCCTCATCGTGAGCTATCTCTAAATACTCAATCTTGTCCTTGTCTTTCATTCTTGGAGACGAGGGAAAGTTACTAGATAAGTCCGGTGACTGCCTCTGTTAAGAGAAACAAAAATATTGTTGGATATAACAACAGTTATATAACATCGGCATCCCAAACACCACCAACAGCTGTCAAACATAGGAGAAGGGTATGGAGTGAAATAAGACCTTTAAGAACGCGTTTTGACATCAAATTTTCATATGTTTAGACTGTATGGGTAGTAGGATCAACCAAGATATTGGTGCACTTGCTTAAGTTTAACTGAACTCAAGAGATCACTACAGATTATACAATTACATGCAAATTACCTATAAAGTTAATTGCATTGCAGAATTACTTCAGATATTACACAAGATTTATGTAGCTTCACTAAGTTCACTGTGATGTAATGTACAAAGAAGATACTACATCAAAATGTAATGTACAATAATTGAGTTGGTAGAAATACTGCAGGTATTTACATATAAAATAAGTAACCTCAATTTCCATGTGAGGATCACAGAATAATGTCATATAAAGTTAACTGAACTATAAAGATCATTGCAGATATTACACAGACATCATGTAACTTCACTGCTCTGTAAAGATCACTGCCGACAGTATTTATGTAATTTCACTGCAGACAGTACTTATGTAATTTAACTGCAGACAGTACTTATGTATTTTCACTGCAGACAGTATTTATGTAATTTCAGCGCAGACAGTAATAATGTAATTTAACTGCAGACTGTATTGATGTAATTTAACTGCAGACAGTATTTATGTAGTTTCACTGCAGACAGTACATATGTAATTTATCTGCAGACAGAATTTATGTAATTTCACTACAGACAGTATTTATGTCTCACTGCAGACAGTATTTATGTAATTTCACTGCAGACAGTACTAATGTAATTTAACTGCTGACAGTATTTATGTAGTTTCACTGCAGGCAGTATTTATGTAAGGGTCACTGCAGACAGTATTTATATAGTTTCACTGCAGACAGTATTTATGTAAGGGTCACTGCAGACAGTTTTTATGTAGTGTCAATGCAGAAAGTACTTATGTAATTTAACTGCAGACAGAATTTATGTAATTTCACTGCAGACAGTATTTATGTAATTTCACTGCAGACAGTATTTATTTAAGGCTCACTGCAGACAGTTTTTATGTAAGGCTCACTGCAGACAGTATATGAACACTAGCCTTGATATGCATTAAGGGAAAGTACTTTCAGTGACTGAATTATCCTATGCTAATGTACAATTTCTAGGAACGTATCAATTCAAAATCCTGTTTCCATTGCCGTCACAACTTTATAAAATCCCTTTGAAATTACAAACGGCTCTACATTTTACATGGGAGTTTACTAACTTGCAGGATACAGGAATCAAATTTCCATTTTTCCTGTAATCACTGTATTACTGGTTTAATGTGTAATTGGTCTTTTTACTCTCTACATAATATGTCATGTATTTAAGCTTTTACTATACCTTCTCTTTCCATTCTCGCAGCTCCTTTATTTTTCTTTATTTTTATAGCTTCTTCTTTTTTTCTTTCATTTTTGGGCCCTTCTCACTCTGACCGATATCTGTTTCTGCTTTCATATCTATCTATCATCGGTGTCATTCCGTGTCATCTGTACTTTGAAATATTTCGAGAATACTTGCTCTTTCTATTACACTTTTAAGAGAACGTTTCCTTTCGAGCTGTACGAATTTGTCAACACAAACTATTCTGAACCATTATTGATATCAAAAAATTATACAAATGGTCATAGTTTCTATCAAGTCTAGCAAATTCTTTGCTAATTTTTTTTAAACAAAAACTGAATAATTAGATTGTTTTCATTATGAGATCCCTTTTAATAATGTAACAGAGGCAGAAAGCATGGAGTTAAACTGATTACCGAGCCATAACAAGTTTGTTTTCTTATCGTGTTTGATACTTCTTAGAATTTTGAGCCACTATTAAGGGTTCATATATATATGTAAGTAAATACACCAACATACAGACAAATGCGCAGACCATGGATAACCACCAACTAAGGGTTGGCATTGGTACAGCACAGGAATTTGTCACTGGTTTGTAGCACGTCTTGTAAGTTTTTGCCCCTTTTTAGTTTCAGTTTATTCCAGTGTATAAATTGGAAGCAATTTTATGAATAGGGAGGATTTTTCATGAAAATGTAAAAAAATAAAAAAATAAAATAAAAAATTGGAAATGAGCAAAAAAAAGACAAACCTCTCCAATAAAGTTTTCATGTAGCATGTAAGTATCTTGAGACATATCACCGATGTCGGACGATGAAAATTCTCCCACCGAGGCTGATTGGTGTGTTAGGGATGGTTTGCTACCCGAGGGATATTGGACAGTATTACTTCGAATCATGGTAGGGGTACCCCTTGGGCTGTTGGTCGACCTGTGACGCCTAAAGGGGTAAAGAAAAATAAGAGAATAGGAATTATTCCATTTTTGCCAGGAACTTTATCTCTCTTTATGAAGTAAATTATGGGTGGGGGGTTGGAGGGGGGGGTAATTACACGACAGACGAGTCTAATATGCATTGAAAAGGAAACGTTTTGGGAAAACATAGATCACGGTAACTGAACATTAATACATCCACTGTTAATCATACTGAATGCTACTCACAATATCTTAATTACTTATAATACCATACTTTTAGCCTAGCCCTGGTTCATGTTTAATGTTGTGAACAATTAATACACAGTAACATCAATTTACAGAAAAAGAATTAGGCAAATGGCCAAAGAGTACTGCTGAGGTGCATATATATACCCATTGTATAAAGAAAAAAGCCTTATTTATAGAATTGAATGCAAATGTATTTTACTTTAAGCTGTTGCAGTATGTATTTTGCCAAACACAGATGGGCAATCTACTAAAACATATGTACCGATGAATCCACAACCCTCAAACCAATCCTCTTGAAATATTTATACATCTGATTACATTTTGACACATTGACAAAGTTTTTACAAAAAAAACTCCTTCTTATAACATAATGCCCAGCTCAGTTTTGCAAAATGCACTTTGCATTGACTTTGTCACTGTCCTGTATAAACATACTTTACTGTCATAAAATTACTGAAACAATAATCTGTTAATTCCACAAGAAACTTGCACACTGGAAGGACAAAATATGATATCATTCGCTAAGAAAAAAAATAGACCGTTTAAAATGTATGCCAAGCATTTTATATGGAATATAAAGTATTTCTGAATCTGATTCAATGATTGGTTAAATTAAAAACACCAAAATGCAAAGACCCTCTGGTCCTCACATTCTCACAACCACATCACTCTTGAACGACCCTGCCCAGCATGAACTGTTAACCTCTTAGCACTGTACATCCTAAGTGACTACTGGTCAACAATCTCATTCTACGAACCTATTTAGGTGCCTAGCATTTCGTCACTGGATTTTGTTATCTTTACATATCTTTAAGTGCTCCCATTGTGAGGAGACAGGTACATGTGGATGCAAGGTGAAATCCAAAGTGTCATAATCCGTTAATCTCTCGATTCTCTTTGTCTGATTCAGAAACATCGCCAATATTCTACGACAAGCTCCAGAATTGTTCAAATTGATATTATACCCCGCCTAAACAACACCAACAAAACATGAAGTTTTCCAGTAAAACCTTACCCTTCTCTACTGAAGCTCTTTGTTCTAGAATTGCGAGTTGGAATGCCGAGATCTGGATCGGTTGCATAGTAACTGTCTGATAGACCCCTGGAATCTGATGCCAACTTTGTGCTTCCAATCGAAGTAGTTGAACCTGTCGGGCCAAACATTTAAGATGGGTGACGCATCGGTAGAGACGGGATGAAATTAATAATAATAATGATAATAATAATGATGCAAAATGAAAAACCTAGCGTAACAATGAGGCAGCAGCCAACAACTATTCAAATGCAGTCTTGGGGGGAGGGGGGTGAGGGGAAGGGGGAGTCAGACAACCAAAGCAGAACCATAACCAGAACAAAAGTGTGTATCTCAGTGATCTACCTAATTCAAATTCGCTAGCAATGAGCTCTCGTAAATAGCACCATGATTTAAACTGTAGCATTTTAAGTAATTCTTCTATAAATAAAATCATCCCATTTATTGCACACACACCACAGGACATAAAATTTGTCAATGGTTCACAGAACGAGTGGTATAATAGAAAACAGTAAATTTTGTTTGCTGCCCTCAGTTCTTCACTATGCATACATATATGCAAAATATGGGAACTGTATCCAATGGCATCTGCTGAGGTGAGAATCACTAGAACTCATCCACCAGGAAGAACAAAGCTCTAAAAAAGTCAATTACTTGTCGGCATTGGTGCTAAAAAAATAAGAATATATAAAAAATATAAACAAAAAATATAAAAAAGAGTTTTGCTAAAATATGAGTGATTTCATGACTTACTTCCTGTCTTCGGTCTGCCAGGTTTGGAGCTTCTGTCAACAGGCGGAGGAAATATCTCTTTCTCCTCTCGTTCTTCACTGAACACTGCTACCGGAGAAGTGGTGCTCATTCGTGGAAGTGGAGGTGGCTGGTTTCCATTCATGGCAGTGTACAGTTCTGGACCTCTCTTGGCCTGCTCTGGAGACCCCTCCATGGTCATGTAATTCTCATCCGGGTATTGGAATACATTCGATGGGCTGTTTGGACCTTGCATGAGTAGGTATCCGGTTGGAGAAGGCATAGGGTGCGGGTGAGAAGTCGGTACGGAGGATGGTTTACTAGATGACGAGTCCCTAACGTTCAAGTATTTCCTGGGTGTGGGTACCGTATGGTTAAGCCAATGATGCCCCTGTGGTGCGGGTTGGTGGCCTGCCGCGCTGTGTCCATTCGACAGTCGACTAGTGTCATTCACTCCCGGACTGCCGACATAAGTATCGTCAAAACCTTCGTCAGCAAAATCCGTTGGGGGATTGAGAGGACCTCTATCTAAGGGTGGACCTTCTAAATTTGGTGGTTTGGGTGGCCTCGGTGGTGCATTCTGTGGAGAGGAAACTGGGGGTCGAGAGGGAGAGAAGGGATTTTCTTTCCTCAAGACTGGAGGAACGTCATAAATGCTGTCCTGGGTTTGCTCTTCGGCAAAGTTTTTCTCGGCATTCCTCATAGAAATTTGTTCCAAAGACTTAGCTAGTTCATCTGTTGAGTCACTGGCCGGTAAAGGTTTGCTCACAAATGCATTGTCGAGGCCAGGGGGTGGTTCCACAGGCATGGGACCTGGCGGTATGTCATATATGGATTCGTCGTTTGTGAGGGCTGACGGTATATCATAGATGCACGACGCGGGGTAAGTCCGCTCTGGTACCATCGGTTTCACCAACTGTTGCTTTACCGGGGGTACGTCGTAGACCGACTCCATTTCTGGTTCCATGGAGGGACGTCGGGGAGGGGGAACAAAGTCATAATTTGACTGTGGACCTAAGTTCCTTGCAGGTAAAGTCCTGCATTCTAATTCGTCACCACTGTCCTTCCTCATCTCTTCCTGCACCTGGGACATCTCCTGCTCGAACCGAGAGCTCAAGGGATCCTTAATAGTCGATGTTCTGTGGTTCTCGTAAATCGATTGCAATAGAGAAGGCTTAACCGGGGGTACGTCGTACACCTCGTTACCGGGAGCTACCGTCGGTCTGTCGAGCATACGCACAGGCTCGCTCATCGACGCTGCATCGGGGATACTGGACGAAGAGCTGCCCGAGCTGGAAGATGCCCGGCTCGCTCTCCCGAGAAACTCCGCTTCAAAGTCACGGGGAAGACTCTGTGACATGTCACTGTCAGCCTTCGTTGCACAATTGGTTAAGGGTATGTAAGATTCCGCGGCGCTGTCTTGCACACTCTCGCCGGGCTCAGACCTTACGCTTCCGCTCATGCTGGGAAGCCTACCGAAGCCGCCTCGGCCGTTATCCTCAGAGACGATACTAGCTCGCTCCAACTGAAACCTGTATGATGTAGTATCAGATACACCTGTGGAGTTAGAAAATAGATTTAAAAAATCTGTTAAAATGTGGTAAACATTCAAACTTGAAAGTGGGTAGATTTGGAAGAAAGACGATGTTGGTCAACGACCGGGACTTGCATCCCATGGGAGATTATCATTGTTGTTATTTGGGTAGGAGGAGGAAATTTCTTAAACAAACTTTACAGTTAAAAAAAATTATAAATCGTACAACTTTCTAGACATATCAAGCAAGTGTGTAATATTTGAAGTTTTCCCCAACAGTTGAGACCTAGACATAGATATTAAGCTGGTCTTATATTATACTTCACATACCTTTCTCAAAAGTATTTCTGGGGTATTTAGAAATGTGCATGAAACATTCGATGGACTGTTTGATGTGTGCGAGGTCACAAATATTTACGTGCATCAAAAAAGTAAGGATTACTATATGTCTATAAAAATAAAAATTTGGAAAACAAAGATCATTCTACATTTCACCAAGTATACAAACCATTTTAGGATTCAGTAGTTTGTTATGAATATATCCAAACCTAGAGAATTTTTTTTAAAGATGTTTTTCATTAAACCAAATTGCTTCTGACTTTTGTAAGCCCTTTGTCTACTGGAACTGGTAAGTGCATAATTTGCCGCTTTTTTAATTAATTAGTTTCGCTCATAATTAGCCAACATACTGTACATTCCAGCACCAGAGCCCTACCCAGGGCCCTACCCGGGCTTAATAAGCATTCCACAATTGGGGCGCTACCCCAGGGCTTAATAAGCATTCCACAAATGGGGCCCTACCCAGGATATCAAGAGTCAGATGGTGCCTCAAAACAGTCATGTCCACAGTGCCATCTTTCTTTACTTCATTTCTTTTCCTTTAGTATAGGAAAATGAAAATAAATTATTCCTTTCCCCCCATATTTCCACCACAACCCCAGGGATGTATCCCCTATCCCTCCCCCTTACATCCTCTCATTTGTCATGTTCCTACAGCCTCCCTTGCTACAGATTAAATAACACCACTCATGAGCTTGGCATGACACCAAGAATCTGTTCTGTTTGAAATGTTCAAACATAACGAATTCATGACAAATCTAACTTGCACAGATGATGAAATATCGACAGGGTCAAAGGAAACCTTCACCTTGTTTACACTGCAGCAGTATGTTTTCCAGGTTCTGAATCATATGCCAAGTTCACCAATAACAATGCCTATTATGTGCCAATAAGTCACATCCGCACTCCCAATAAAACAGATGTATAACCAGTGCTGTATAGTTAAGGATAGCCAATGCATTGTAGAAGACAACAGATTTATTGTAAAGAATAACCAAGGTATTGTATGTAAACAGTAACCACTGCATTGTAAGGATTGCCATATATTGTTATTGACAAATGCATACATCGTGTAAGCACAAATGGTAACTGGTAGTTTACAACTCGAAGCAGACCGAGATTGTGTGGAGGCACAATGAATATGGTATATATCAAAAACAAAAGTCCACTAAGAAAACACCTTTCACTGAGTAGACAGTTTTGGGTGGTAGGGAGGATTCTCGAACAGAAGTGACTGGTTGCAAACGGTAGCTCAGCACTATGAATGGTTGTAGGAGAGGGAGGTTGCTAAATGTTGTGGGGAGAAAGGTCAGCGAGAAGGCAGAGTAACTTCTTGGGTGCACCAATAGCATCTGACGAAGCTCAGGTAGAATGTCTTACTGATGGCATAAATGATTCATTCATATATACCAGGCCTAAACAAAAAAATTTAAAACAACTCATCAACTGGCGACCGACGCTAAAATTCTATCACTAATTGTTTGTGTGAAAAAGGCCTAGGTAGAATGGCCTAACTTAGGCTATCACCATGTACAGTGTTAGTTGGTTAGGTTACAGTCAAATGATCTACTTTAATTGGGGTTCATCTAAAGTGTTTCAAACATTATACATTAGAAAACAAAAACAGGTGAAAAATTGTAAGCGTAGTTTA
>KN883498.1:105486-122316 GCA_000934455.1 Apostichopus parvimensis | reverse complement strand
TAAAAACAAACCTCCTTATATAATAAAGAGTGGATTCAGAAAGATGAGGAATTGAATATGGTTTAATTCAGGAGGGGTCAGTCAGTGAGTGGAGGGGGGGGGGGGGGGGAGCGCAGTGCTAAAACGCTACCAAGTTTGGCTGGTTACAGTGGGTAGATATGAAGTATGTATGTATTGAGTGGAGAACACAGTTATAAGTTGGAGGAACAAAGCAACTACTGATGTCTTTTGTAATTAGTAACTCGCCTTGACTCTGGCAGTTCGAAATGGCAGAGGGATTTAGTGGAGTCTGGACAAAGATCTGTTGACTGTTGCAGTTGCATAGAGGGCGCAATGTTAAAAGTTTACCATAGTGCTGAGGTTGTGAGGAGATAGGTAAGTGAGGAGCAAAGTAAATTCTGGAAGAAGATCTGTTACCCGTTGACATTGCAGACAACCATACATGTAAAGAAGTGCGTTTCCTACCCTTTTGTACACACACTAATACCATATGGTCATTATGTACAGCACATACAACTGAGAAAGATCCACTTGAAATACTTAAAGTCTATTATAGCACTTCAGCTTTCAGGTCCAACAAACAGCAATATATAATTACCATCTTTTATGTAGTTGTTTTTTTTTACCTTTAAAATCAAATGTATAAAACTGCAAAGCATCCTGCATTGAATTTGAAACAGGAAGTTAATATCACCTGAATGATATGTGCCTTGCATATAAACACATTTCATTTCTATTTTATGATGAAGATATAAATTCAAGACTGTACATGATAAGATGCAATATCATTAATATGAAAAGGTGAGATTTTCATGCAATTATCCAAGAAATTTCCCAAACCTTAATGTGGATTTTGCATTAACAAGCGATGTACTCAACCTATGCATTACCGTATTTACCTCGCTCTAGCATCTGGCAATTCTTACTGTGTGTGTATGGCCATCTCCCTTCCGTAATTTCCAGGCGAGCTATAGAAGAGCGATGCTTGTACCAGAGGATGGCAATTACGGAAGGGAGATGGCCATATAAGCACACTAAGAATTGCTAGATGCTAGAGCGGGTAAATACAGTAAAGCATACCTTATATGAGGTGAGGGAGTACACGCTGTGAATTGCTGTTTTAACACGATGTAACAAAACAAAACTCAGTCCATATTTGAGCTCGGGCCACATAAAATATCGGCTAAACAGCCATGCTTTACTGTTTAAGTGTTGACTTTCTACATTATTGGAAGTTGTTTTGATGCAGTTCCATATTGTTAATATACATGTGCAGAATACAATATTCCATGTCTACAATCCATAGAACTGATTTTCTATCAAATTTTCATTTGTTTTATTTTTATTTCACTTATTTCTTCCTTTTTTTTTTTTTAATAGAAATCTAACTGTTCACATGTTAAGTACAGTAGGGTCACTGGACTAATTGACAAATCTATCTGCAAAATTAAACAACAATTTTGGGCGAACGCTCAAGGTGTTATGGTTTTATTTGATAGTGTCACCTTTAACCTTCAAAAATGGAAACATGAAGAAACCTCTTAGACACTGGAAGTTCCACAACCACCCCTGCTTTATCAACATTTGGCTTTCATGAAAGAAAATATTCTTGCATATAAAGATCTTCTTGTGTTAAAATACTCACTGTACATTTATATTGAATTAATATGATCCTTTTCAAGGAACCCAAACTCCCAAACCAAGTTTTGATACTTCCCTTCTATATCATATTTCACAAAGCTCACCCTTGTAAATGACTGGGGACCTTTTTTAACCTAGAGCTCCTTCACAATTAAGGGAGTAAAGATAGCGATATCTAGGGTATGTGTAAATTGCTTTAGGGTGTGCTGATGCTTGCTTTCACTTACTGTAACATGAAAAGACACCAGCACTGAAAGTAAAAGTCAGTTTTGAATATAAATATTTTAAAGTTTAGACACACAGTCACAAGGGAGATGGAGCGAGCTAATATGCAAACAAAAAAAAGTTGGACAAAACTTAAAACTGGTTAATGATTCTATCTTGTGCTGCAATTGTATTCTCATATAAATTTACACCCCTGGGAATACAACCAGAATTGACCATTTATTAAGAATACTAAATTAAGAACGAGGCTTAAAATGTTTCCGTCTGACCTACAGTACAGAGCAAGCTAATATACAACAAAAAAGTTGGCCAAAACTTAAAACTGGTTAATGATTTTATCTTGTGCTGCAGTTGAATTCTCATATAAATTTACCCCTGGGAATACAACCAGAATTGACAATTTTTAAGAATACTAAATTTAGAACTGAGGCTTAAAATGTTTCCGTCTGACCTACAGTAAGAGGGATTTTCAGTTACTGACACACCACATGTAGGTTGAATCTTTTCATTTGTATCAAACTTAAAAGTAAACTTTCTTCTTTTCAGTGACAATTCGGGCAGAGGAGGCTATAGTAGGCAGTAATGATCCACGTTTAACTAACTTTACATTGTACAAACATGGGCTACATCCACCTTTAATTAACTTTTTGTTGTATGAACATCTAAGTGTACACCTTATTTGGGAATACTTGTTACTGAGTTCTAAGAAGCTATAAACTTTTGAAAAGGATAGTCAATTGTTCAAGTGCTACAGCTTTTGGATTTATGAATAGTACCAAACAGGCAAAGAACACATGTACACACAACACAGCTGGGGACAGTCATGTACAAATAAAGTACAGAGAATCTACAAAATTAGACAATACAGACTTGCTTTTTCTTGGAATCCCTGAACATCATAGAGGTTAAGAAGACCTCTGATACATTTACAGAGAAATACTAAGGATGTAAGCTGCTTGTTGTAATGCCCATTACCAGTACTAGGATTAAGCTGTGGTGTTACCGGGATAAGCTGTATGGACTTGTAATCTTGTTATCTAGTTTAACCTTGAATGAAACAGACAAAGAGAATTGAGGGTATCCTGGCTGTTTATCCAGTCCATAATTCCATTAACAGCTCACTCCTAACACTTCAATAGTTGTGTTATAAAAACATGTACATTTATGATCTAGCTAAAATGTTTTATTCCAGTTCCATTAAGTTTAATGTGTAACTTTAATTTAGTAAATTCTATGGACTATTAAAGTAAGGACAGCATCCAGCTGTTTTAAAGCTAAAACAACAATACAACAACAATCATAAATAATATATACAACAAATAAATGAATAAACACAAACAACAATATTCCTAAGCCATCACTCACTCATATCATGCACTCTTAATCTATCTTGCTTCATACAAAGCAATTTGTTAAATTATAGCTCACTAACTGACCCACTTGAGGGCCAATATCCCATCACTTCTCTTACATCCAAATGAAAAAGTTCAAACTGTTCCACATATATTTATATTTTCTTAGTTGCCAGTAAACCCAGGCTTGACACATTTTACTTTGTAGCTAATGATCTGCACAGTGCTCTGGGTTTTTAGGAGAAAAAAATGATCAGAGTCGTCAACAAGTTGCTTTAATAATCATTTGGCACAATATCCATTTCTGTAACAAATTTCCACACACCATTATGATTATGAAAAGATTATGATTATTGGGTTGAGAAAGTGGAATGTCTTTAGGATCAAGACAGGGAAGCGAAGAGAGCATGTGCAGTAAATTAACAGATTTGAAAACCTTCAGAGTTAATCATACGGTTGTACCCAAAAAACTAAATGGTTTGGGTAAAGTATTTACTTCACTCCTGACTCACATGTCTCCTTTACCTATGCACACCTATCTACCTATACAGTTCTTTACTAGTATCCTCAATAATGTCACTCAACATGTCTCTATATCATTCAGTTTATTTATTCATGAATACTTAGTCACAGGGCGGGAAAAAAAGAAGACTTCCTTTTGAATCGGCAATTACCTCACATCTTTTGTGGAATATATAGGGAAAATCCCATTTACTACCATATTTTTTGTAATTGTCTTCCATGGGAATTTAACTGTAAGTACTGACCAAGCTTCCTTGATGCACAATTGATGTGATCATACAGTCACCGCACAGGAGACAATTCTGTCTACACGCTAAGAGAAAGGACACAACGGTGCCTGGTAAAACAACTACTGAAAAAATTGTGCCGTCAAATATTTACACCTGACATACGTAGGTCTTCAAAATGTTACGACCTCAGCTGGAAACGTTTCTATTTAATCATTCTTGTGCAACGTCTCTTGTTGTTGTTGTTGTTTGTTGTTCTTTATATCGTTATTTATTGTCATTTGGAAGTCAAGTTGAACCACTCTGAACGAGCTAGTACTGTCAAGTAACGATATTAACGTCCGGTAACCCATCATTCTAACTACTGTAAGTGTTCCACACTTATATTGCTGACAATCATTTGGTTGTCTTTTTTTAAATGAAATTATATGAAATTAAATGAATTAACGTTTACATTTTCTAAACAATTAGTGTACAGAGTAAATAGGTTACACGGTCGATTCCAGAACATGACAAATCTCACTAAAACCATATCGGAAACTTCTTAATAGTAGATTCAGTTCAAGGAAGAAGGCAACGACCTGAAAAGGTCAATGGGAGGGAGGGGGAGGGGGGGTGCACAAAGGGTGCACAAAGGTAACCAATTTTCTTAAGCTACACACTGTAGGTAGAAAGGAGTGCTTGATGTATACTGTAGGAAACAGACTGTACGAGAGGAGAGGATGTAAATATCTTTCAACACATTAATGCACACATGAGATATAACCCCTCACAAAAATAATCCATACATGTATTATATATTGGGGGATCAGAACATTACTGAACAAAGTCACAAGAAAATAATGTGATCAATTTAGAAAACGCTATAAATTTAAGTTGATTTCCGATCAGTGTGAAGTAGCTTGCCAACTCAGAAGAATCATGTACTGTAGCTCAATACCAAACCATACTGAAGAAACATAGAGCACATTAACTGTTAGAGTTTGTTGTACAGGTCCATGTACTCTTACTGTACAAGTGTATATAATACAGTGCCTGTAAGAGTTTGCTATACAGGTCAATGTACTCTTACCGTACAAGTGTATATAATACAGTGCCTTATCTTGTCAGTATCATGGCTAAACAATACACTCACAGCAAAGACATACTATATGTGTAAAGCACACACCCATAATATTACAGGGAATTTATCAATTTAATGTTCAAATTTTGTGTAGCAGCTTAGAAGGCTCCTAAACTTGATTTCATAAACAGTAAACTGCTATGGTACCTGTGTACAAAAACTGCTATGAACATGTTTGCACCCTATATGTAGCATTTTGCCCATTTTGCATCCCGTACCGTATTGCGATGGGATGTACCCGATACATTAATCTATGTGTACCCAGTAGCCGTACACTCAATGATTTAACCTATGTACAGTGTTAATATTTTAATGTTCATATTTTATATATCATCAGTGACAGTGTTAACTTTAATCAGTGTTGACTTTAATCAGTGCTAACTTTAATCAGTGTTGACTTTAATCAGCGTTGACTTTAATGACTGTATGTAAGTAAGTACTGGGAACCTTTCAAAACAGCTACAAACATGTACTGTGTCCATTGCAACACTATCTCATGACAACATGAATGTCTAACATTCTTAACATAACTGTAGACTATAAATAGATGAAACCAATAGTTCAGTACTTAACTTTTGACCTTTCATGCAAATGGCAAATTATTCTACAACAAGTCTCAGACCATTGAAGAATATATATAATATGTTTTCACAGAAAGTCCTAACAAGGAGAGAACTATTATCACCCAAAGTTTTAAAATTGTCAGACATGACCTTTAAAATGTAAAATTTTAAAGTACATTCTATTAGGGTACATTTTATGAAACCTATTAAACTGCCAACTGTTTTTCATATTTTGCAACCTACATGTATGGTAATATCTTCTACAACTTACAAATGCATGCACTTGAACTCATGAAAACTATTACCAGGTCACTTTGACATCATCACATGATCAGCTATTTGGAGGCTCAAGGAAAATTGTTGGTTTTGTGCAGCAATGGCAAAATTGTGAACGTTTTTAAAGTATCCATATGATGCGTACATGACGAAAACAACAACAACAACAAAAACAGAAAAATGTCATAAATGTGTCTGGCAGCAAAATAGCTTTTTCTTAAACCGAGTAAGAAACCAGCCGGTGGTCGGAATTGAATATTTAGTGTAAACAGGATCATAAAACTGGTAACTTTTTTACCAAGTTTGCAGGTGTGGCATGGATGACACAGACACAAATACTCCAAACTTGAACACAACTTAATCTCTTAAAACTGATAAACCTGTTTCATTTATATAGAAAGCAAATCAAGGATTGCAAAAGGCTCGACACAATTCAATTAAATTAAATGGCCATCTCATGAAGTACTATGGCATCTTGCTACATGACAAAAAAAAAAAAAAATGTTTAACATAATTCCTTACAAACCTTCAGTAGATTCCCTCTTGAACACTTTTTCAAATAACTGTTAATATCATAGATCCAGGCTTTGAAGTTATGACAGCTCAATTATAAAACTACTACAGGTTTGCATGACAAAACAAACACGTATCTTAAGAAAAATAAACAAGTAAAGGTAATTCAATCCAAACACACATACATGTGATAAACTTAATTACTATTAATAAATAAAGGAAATAATTAGAAGACTACAGAGTAGCAATTAATGTTGCAGCTCACACCAAACAGATCATGCAGCTTAATTGACGAATATTTTTTTGTCACATATATATATTTATATATCTATATTTCATATTTTCAAGAAAAAAAAGGAATGACCTAATGCAGTGCATTTTTGTCAACAATCGTACTGAACCTATTCTTATACCTATTTGAGTATTATCAAATTGCAACTACGATAAGTCACTCTCCTAGATCATTATTTTATTCATTTTTTTCACTTCATGGTAATTAATGAGCATGAGGTTCCATTTACTGCACGATATTTCTTCATTCAAACACGTTTAACGTCATATGATCAGAATTCCATGGGCCGGAGTAACATGTTCACACACCTCTCTCAGTAAAATGAAAGCACCTGCAAGTTCACAAACACAGTATATAATATATATCAAGTTGACTAACTTTACATGATATCATAGGAATACAATCTTTAGATGTCTGCTCCGTAGCCCAGCAATATTGGAAGAATTTACAGAGCTACGTTTCGTTTCCTGACAAAACGTAAGCATTTTGCAAGGGGGGGAAAAAAACCTCATAAAAGTTGGCATACCTCCCCATCAGATGTTATTTGTCAGACAGTACAGTATATCCTGTGACCTGTATCAAGAAAAAAACTTTGAACTTTGGCATACTAGGTAGTTTAATTTACAGGACTTTCAAGAATAATTTATCTGAGCTGAGTACATTTACACTATTACTAATACTATATAGTGGGACACATTAATAACAGTTCAATTTTTATAGAGCAGTTATATGGGTGTAGGGATGAACTTGAAAGACAACCAACCACCCCTTTAGAGGATTGTTTGTATATGGCAAGCATAGTCAGCAATGACTCAGAAATAAGGAAACCTAAATCTACAATACTAACTAGAAGAGGTTGATCAAAGGTTGTCTTCTATTTACATTAAGTCTATTTGGTTTACAGAACTGTAAGTTTGGCTCCAAGGAACGAAGAACGAACAGGAACAAAAACAATCTGAACCGTTCAGTGTCACTTTGAGAGCTCTCAAACATTGTATTGTACTATAAACACATTCATGGTTCCTATGCTGAATTTTCCAACATATCAAATTTCCACACTTTTTTCAAGACCAAAACATGCTTCACAGAACTTTCTTCTGTGAAGCCATATATACACACCAATGATGTCATAAACGTTAGGCTACTGTACCTACAGTATAGTAAAGCATAGCATAGTATACTGTAGGCCTAACAATTGTAACTCTTGCCAAATGTATGCTAACATAGTTCTAGATCCTTAAAGGTACAGTATGCTGTATTGGCCCCAAATATGCTAGACATTCAAAAATGGTCACCTTTGGTCAAAATTCTTAAACTGTTTTTATTACAACCTTCGATGAAATTTTCCTCACTGGGACATTCAGTCATCTTGTGTGTTCCTCAAAAAGGCCTGAGAACAATTTGAAGAATAAAGACCTCCAGGAAGGTACTTTTTGAAAACTTCTAGCAATTATAATAGCATGCTATAATTTGAGGCCTAAACTGACTACCTTTAAATTGCAACTAGGACTGCAAATTAAAAATCACATGAAAGGATATGACGATACACCGATATTGACTGCTCGGGATAAAAATATTATTTTTGCAGAGAAAGAAACACTTTAAGTAAAGTACAGTAGTCATGCAAATTAGTGCACATGATGTTCAAGAAAAGGAATTTCCTCACATTTCCCCGGACTAAACTTTCAACATCCAAGGAAGTGAAGACCTAGAAAAGATGTTTTTATTTTCTCACTTTTTTCCCAGTGGATGTGAGAACCATACTTGTACCAGGGAGTTGTTATGGAACAACTCCATGCTCGAACTACTACATACAGTATATTGCTAACTGTGTACTTTCATACATACAGTAGAATCAAATGAACATACATGTATATACTATCAATTTTGACAATTTTATAGCCAGTTGGGGTTATCCTAGTACTACCCTAAACTGTTTTTTTTTTCTATTTTCATGTCATGCTTCAAAGCAATCGTACAGACACTAAGAACAGCACCCTAACCTTATAATATAGTAGAAACAGATTCCTCAGACTGTCATTATGTGGGCTCTGACGCATGACAGCTGAGTGCAGTATAAAGAAATTGTCCCAACTGCATACATGTGTGTCTTTCAGCATGAAGGCTTAAAACCTAACAGTAGGAGTTCTCTGATTAAAAACTGAAGAAAATCAAATAAATGGTTGAAATGTCCATTACTAACATGCCACACATACTACATACTGTACATGTATGACTTAATGGCATGTAGTTCGGGTATGCTCCAAATATGCTAGATTGTTAAGTAATGGTTACTAAGCTCAGATTTCAACAAGCACTTTAAATCGCCAAGTTCTGTCAAACCAGAACTGCCACACTGAGGAGACATTTTAAATGTTTAATTGAACCGTCCTCTACAATATTTGTCTGGATAAAATACAGAGGGTCGGCTGTGCCTCTAGGAAACTCCTTTTTGAAAACTCACTCACAATTTCTAAGGTCATAATCAAGTTTGGGGATGGCAAATAGCTGTTGACCTTTTAATTTTGATAATATTACATGATATTCAAAGAAAAAAGAGAAAAAGAGACAAAAGGGTGTACGGTACACCACGAACTGCAAGTAATTCGGCAACGTTGACTTACTTTACACAGCAAGTGTAACTCTTGAAGTCAGTGGAAATCTAACTTGAACTGTAAATTATAACAGAATATATATATACATACATCTGGCAGACTGTCGAGGACTCCAATGTTGACATGTAATATCATTAGCCATATGGAATACAAATTAATAATAATTATTACCCCCCTAAAACACAGTCATGCTGTGTCTGTAAATTATATGAGAAACGTCGTCTTACCGCTATTCATAGAAACAAGAACAGCTCCCGAAAGAAGTCAACGAGGAAATTAGTAACGGCAGCACATCCAAACGAATTGATAACGATCGCCAGTGATGCACAGTTAAAACAAATTACAAGTACACCGTATGCCGGAAGAGCTTTGTTTGTCTTTATGTGTGCTATGTTATCCTTACATGTCCAATATGTATTTATATGCAATATATTTCAGTTCTTAGATCTCTATCCAGTCCTCACTGTTCAATAACAGTGCTAGTCATCAATAGAAGAAGGCTTTGATATATATATAATTCTTTCCGTATAAGAGAGATTTCTCGTTCTTTCTTTTTTTGTCCTAACTGTAGTTTAGATACATGTATCCCATTGCACTCAACAAATTGGCAAAGACATTATGATGAGAAAGCAGGCCAAGGGAGTTGTACTGTAGTATTAATTATAGAACATCCATAGAGAATACAGCCAAGCAGATGTGTAGCAAACTGATCCATCCTAATGACTTATGAATGGAATGCAACAAGACAGAAAGAGACCGGGAGAGATCGAGAGGAAAAGAGAAATAGGTAAAACTGAGAGGGTTACAGCAGTAGGAAGATGCAAGGCATGCATCTAAATATGATCCACTTGAAGAACCATGTAATTTTAGCCCTGGTATGTTGTGACAAAGATCTTAAAGAGCAAATTACAGCTTGGAGGAGGAGAAGGAAAAAAAAACAAGAGAGGAAATTGAAAATGTCAAAGGTCTTGGAAATACCTTCATAGACTAAATACGAACTCCCCCGATATAACAAGTTAACAACTCTCTCTCTCTCTCTGTTGCTTCAGCATGATACATTCCTCTCAATTTGTTTGACTGGATGTGATAATGACTGTGAATTAATCTACTGCTTCTGACACCAGCTCTACTGATAAGAGGTCAGATTATCTTCACGACAACTTTACAGAGCTAATATATACTTGACCATCGTGACCCTACTGGACTCAGACCCTGCATTGACAATCATGTACACAGTATTAAAAACCAAGGCTTTAACGGTAAGACCAGCTCAAAGGTTAAACAGTACAGGGATACAATACAATAAAATGCCGAATACACACTTTCATCTGTAGTCCAGACAGGTTTGAAAAGAAGCCACATTTTTGTATAGATCTCAAAAAAAGTTTTATTTCCTCCCATTGAGTACAATTTCTACTGATCATGAATTGCTACTGTATTGAATATTGACAAAATCAAACAATTTAGAATTCAAATTTGACATGGCAACTTTTAATGGGCTCTTTGAACTTTGTATCTTACAAAACATGGTTCCTTTGTACAAAAGGATGCTATGCATGAGCCATCTTTGAAATCTGTAGTATACTGTAGCAAGTTGCCCATTTTATGTAGCCTTTCGCCATGCGATACCAGGTTTACAAGTTATTCACTGTACCTTCATATAGAATAAATATATATAAACATAAATCCATCTTTGACCTTTTTCCTTGAACTTTGACAAAGTATAAGAAATGTCATGACAGCATCCTACAGTTAATCCCACTTCAAACTTGGCTGAGCTGAACATGAGTCATACATTGACTCACTTCATTAATCATGTACTGTCATGTGCAAATGAGAGAATTGATTGTTTTTCCACAGCTTTCAATTTCAGAGAAGGACATTGAATACTGTATCATCTTGTCAGAATTCAATTCAGGTTAATGCATAGATTTCCTTCTTCTGTTGTAGAATATGTAGAGCATTAATTGCCATCAAATCATCTAGACATTTGAAATATTGTACATGGTTGACACAATTTTTATATAGCAACTATTGAAATCATTTCATTAGCTCTGTGATGTATTACCCTCTAACCTGTACTATACTTATCTAAGCTCCAGGAAAGTACTTGGATTTTTTGGTATAAACTTTGGTTAGTACACTGAAATTGGGAAATTTTATGCAGTTGTTGGTATGCTGTACACTGTATGTGGCCCAAGGCCTATGGGCCTTTAATTTAGTAATGAATATGTGTAAGCAAGCACATCCTACAGAACAATTCGATAGATACAGAAAGTGCCAATTTCAAAATAAGCTACAAACCTTTACTGTGTACATGGCTGGAAAATACTGACGGAATATTTAGAGATTTAATTGACAACTGTTCGGCAAAGCAGAATAAAAAGAGACAACAACAAAAATTGACAAATTGTTTGATTTTTCGACTTATCCTTCAAAATTAACAGTGGTAGGTTTTCAGTCTCCTTTCAATGACAATGCCATCTCACATGACATGACAATGTTCAGTTAACCCCTGACCATTGGTTACTTGTCACACCCAAAGTGTGAACACCCAAAGTGTGCACAATTCAAACAGCGCTATGGTGCACCACAACTACATGTCCCCCGGGGGAATTCCATGGAGAAGCAGTCATGATCTGGTCCATGCAACTTTAGTAACAAATTACCTCAAAGATCCCCAATTTTACACCAGGATGAGGAGAGGCAAGACGAGATTAGTGTAAGCGCCTTGTCCAATGTTACAAGGTAAAGACCAGAAACAGTATTCAAACCTTCCATCCTTAGTTCAATTTTGAAATTGACCATTTGAACAAAAACGCTCAGATTAATCATAGCTCAGCTGGAGGATTAAACACAAGATGTGCAACGTACAGTTAGTTTGTCTATATAATAATAATAATACATATATGTTTATCTATTTATCTTACACTTACTAATACCTGTATATCTGTGGGATGGGATTCTGCATGAGGCTATTTGATAACTATGAATGCACAGAACTTGCAGAAGGTCAATGCACACATTTCAACTTCACACAACTTAAACTTTATCAAAAGAGGCAACATTTACACTTTCATGGCAATGGCACTTTTTTTTTCTTTCTTTCTGTTGCACAAACTAGCTTATTTCATTCCTTGTGTAGAGCACTTGTAACATTGTATGATCTTGACTTCCAAATGTTCAAGAGATGGTTCCCAGTGTACTGTACACGATCTTTTAGCTTCCAATTTAGCACTTTCACAAATTACTTTCTTTTCTTCTTTTTTTCTTTCTTTTTTTTTCTTTTTTTTTTTGGTCAACATCCTCTTAATTTGTGGACAATGTCCATGAGAAACATGAAAGTACTTAATCAAGAAAGCCAGACCTGCGTTATTATTTCAATTACAGTACATCTGTGCATCATACGATGATCAGAACTCAAAGACCAAAGAAATGTTTTGCCCAGCTGAACAAGGCTCCCAATGGTCATCAGTGATCTCGTGAATTACAAATCTCCTGTTACACTGCTCATACTAATTCAGCTATCCAGTCCTTAGTTGGTATATACTGTATATAGTTCACAAAGAGAAATGAAGCTTGCCTTTAGGAAGGAGCCTGATCATTAATAAATGATAATTAATAAAAAATAAAAACCAAGGTTTCATTTTATTCTACAGTTAGCTCATTACAACACAGGCTCAAGGTACATATGAACTCAAAAATTAGTTGAATACAGTTACTGATCTTACACTTTTCTAGAAATTTTCAATTTTTTTTCAATTTAATTTCATATACTGTATATAAACATATGAAGGCTGTGAACAATCAGTTCTGTCTCAATGTCCAGATGAAGACAACAGAATGGGCCACCTACTGTGGTTATCGGATTACAAGTTCTCAACATATACTCACTCTAGTAGTGTTGGAGGCAACCAGCACATTACACTTTACAGTAGGATATCTACTGTAGTCTCAGATAGATGTGTAGGAGTTCAGCTGGTACCACTTAAAGGATTTTCTGGTGACAAGCAATCACGTGAAACTTATATGGAAGAGAATAACATTCAATACTGCTGGTTGGAATCCCAAGATCTCAATATCTGTTGCCCCTAACTTTAGATATGGTTGATTGAATGCAACATAGTTTGACTCAAGGCTAAATATTTAACTCACACTAGGATGTTGGATAACAGTTGGGAGTCTGTGATGTCATCTGGGCAAAAGCTCTTCAAAAGCTTTACATAGACTAATATTATCTTGATGTATATTTATCCTTGAAACCTGATAAATTTGAATGTTTGCTTAGTGGTCAAAGTTCTCTGCATTTTAGAACTTCATGAAAATGTACCCTTTTATAGAAATATTCTATTCCTCTTTGGATAAATGAATGACAAATACTTATGACAAACAAAGACATTTTCAGCTTACAGATTCAGCAAATTTTCAGCAATTTTGCTTTGTAAACATAGATTAATATTATCTTGATGTATATTTATCCTTGAAACCTGATAAATTTGCTTAGTTGTCAAAGTTCTCTGCATTTAGAATTTCATGAAAATGTACCCTTTTATAGAAATATTCTATTCCTCTTTGGATAAATGAATGACAAATACTGTACTTATGACAAAAAAAGACATTTTCAGCTTACAGATTCAGCAAATTTTCAGCAATTTTGCATGGGCGATCAACTTGAGTCACCAGAATTTATCCTTTTCATAGATCAAACAGACCAGAGGTGATGGTTAATTAGTTTTTAATTTTCAATACAAATGCTGACAAGAATTAATCTAGTGGAGAAAATATTTAATAATATGGTATTTGAAAAAGGCCATAAAACCATGATGTGCCATTGAACGATGCACTTTTGTGTTGAATTCGGGACAATCGATTATCTCGCTTGACAGTTTAAAGAAGAAAAGATAATTATTTAAGGTATCTCATCGTTCATCGTCAGTCTCCAAATGAGACATGACAACATTCGATTGAAATGGCGTGACACTAAAATGTTTCTACTTGATTAAAATATTTACATAACTGCAGCTACATAAACAAGGAAATCTTTTTACCTAGAGTGAGGGGTATGATATAGAACTTTATTACTTTGTGTTAATCTTTGCACAAAAATACAAGTTTTTGACCTGTCATTGAACTCAATCTATGGCCTTCACTCCAAATTTATATTTAGTCAACATCTGGTCAGCAGTTTTAACAAACCACAGTTAAGTACAGTATACCAACAATAAAAACTGTTGATATTTACCAAATGAAGGTTATGGAGAATGTTAAAGGAGGACTTACACTCAAAACTAATATTTTTAGACCACTCCAAAACATTGCTAGCAGTACAAGTTTTAAATGTAAACATGAAATACAGTGCATTACAAACTGGTCACAGACAAGTTGTGCTGAATGTCATCCAGTTCATGGTCCTCTATTGGGTTTTTTTTTATTAATTTTTTGCAATAAAATTAACATTTAGGCCTAGTGTAAGGCCCATTAAGAATTGCACTGTGCAGTTTTTGGTAGGACTACAATAATTACCAAAATACAAAAAGCTTCAGGTAACTTCAGGAAATAGATGGAGTCTTCAGTTTGCTATGAATCTCATTTTCGGGGGTTCGGGTGAAGGAGAGGAGGGGGTACAATTATGCTTGGCAACCTCATGATGCTGGTATCTTTTATTTACAAAAATGCAGGGTAAATATGGCAATAATGCTACACAATAATGAAAGGTATTGTTGTACAGGGAATCTTACTATATATCATCATAAAGAAAACACTATAGATAAACATCATGCAAAATATTAACTCGAATTTCTAAACGAATGAATGTCAGCTTAACTGTTTTGGGTGAAAACAATATTTTGAAAAATGTAACCTGAGGGCCTGGATTGAGTGTTTCGTAGGCACTAGGCCTGCGAAGGCTTGGAAGTAAAAATTCCTTTACACTATCTAAACCAAGCGTCACCATTTTGAAAAATTCTATACTTCACATGGATCCCTAATCTATTACAATTTAGTGAATTGATATACAGTATTATAAACCACAAACCAATGAAGACCGTTTAACATTTCTTCAACTCTATGCCAACCCATTATTGGCTGGTACATTGCAAAATTTAACAACCGACCATGAATGGTACATGATCCAATATCTCGCTCTTTACCAATAACCAATGTTAATAGCCTGGTTACCAGGCCCGGGTTACCCAAATAGGCACAGTAGGTATTGTGCCTAGGGCCTACGAAGCTAATGCCATAATGGGGTCCTACGAAATTACCAGTGTCAACTGAAGTATACAATTCCCCTTTTTTTCCTTGCTTCGGATCATGTCCCATTCGTCGCCGGTTGTTTTACTTTAAAACATATATTTTACATGTATTGAGATTAACTAAAGTGACGGCGGAGCAATGAATTCCGGTACAGGTATCGCAACGAACGTTGCTACGTTAGGCCTAATAAGTTACAGTATAAACTTACCGCTCTGTTCATTTTATGTTCCGGTGGAGATTTCGTAAGAAAACCTTGGCAGAGATACCCATCCTCTGCCATGGTAACGCTAAAGGTTGATTAATTCCAAATATATCGCGAATGAAAACCACTTCTTGTCGATAATCTTAATCACAGCTAAGTTTTGGTTGGATATCACGGTGACTCTTTATTCCGTTGGAATCATGAAGAAAATGCATATGTGCATCGCAGCAGCATTATGTTGTTGTTGTAAATCAACAAACCTTCATATCAAGCTACACTATTTAGCCTACTGACCAGTTCTACGTATTCAAATTCTGCTGTACAAAACCTTCCAAATCGGCACTTACATCAGTCGTTGTCATGATCTGTGAAGGCGGTTTTACTGCGACAGCGGCAACAACCTAAATGAGATCGGAATTGAGTGAACGGAAGCTGGCACCGTGTTAGGAAGGCCCTGGAAGGGGAACGATAGCTGTGTTATCATAATGACCATGACCATCGGTTGCTCAGAACAAAACAATACACAAGCCCTCCATATTTTCTCTCTCCACCTCTCGCGCCTTGAGCACCGTTCCGCGTTATAAATCATCCTTACTCTAGTTATCATCATCGTCATCATCATCATTATTTTTTATTTATTTTACTCTTTGTTTTTTATGAATTTTGCTTGCAAAACAAACACGGGTCATATATAGTCAGTGCTATTTAAATTGTTGTATCTTCATTCAATCAACTTATCCAACAAATTAAGCAACAAGTGACATCAACACAGCGTCCTAACGACATACCCAGAAGTTTAAGCCTGAAGTCCAACCTGATACTTTGGCCTGTCAGGAACTAAGTTGTCCAGAATCTTTAATTATGAATCCAATTGATTACTTCAGGGAGTCAATTTAAGTGAAGAAACATTCATTTTATTTGCCTGCTTACACCAACCAGCCCCAGCCATCCTCTCTCTCCACCTCGAGTCCTCTCTCCACCCACCTCCACCTCTATCTCCCCCTGATCAAACACTTCAGATACC
>KN883498.1:76128-90681 GCA_000934455.1 Apostichopus parvimensis | reverse complement strand
GGTAGACCTATGATAAACACACCATTCTATTCAAAAGTGGCCTAATTAAATGGAATATGTGCTTCTTATTCAAAGTCAATATTAGCACAAAAGACAACTTTGAGTACCAAAATACACTTCAAGCTCTGATAACGATTGTTACAGTTCAATTAAAAGTTTACGCACACATTTTTTTCCTCAACGAACATGATGCCTCGTTGTTAATTTTTGGGAAGAGCTATGTTTGAAACAGAGAATTCCGAGGTATTAATATTATTTACTGATAATGAAATTTTCAAAATAATTCACAATATGCTGATGACTTTTAATCTGTGTTTTAAAAAAAAAAAATTGTCGAGCAGAACTGCTGCAAACTTGGGAAATTACAAAGGTGATCAGATTTGGTGTATCATTTTAAATGTTTCTGAACTTTGGTACTGATAAAATATGGTACAGCGAGCACATAATTGCTACACATCGTTGCATTTGTAACGCACTTTTCCCATCATGCATAGCATCTTACTAATTCAGTTGCATACATGTAAAGTGTCTAAAGTCCTCACTTAACACAAGTCATGGTGTTTACTTGAAGCAACCAAACAATTTTGGTCACATTTCTGCTGTAAATGCTGACCATTATTTATCAATTCTGGATGAGCTACATTTACACAAGATAACATTTATTACGACTGCCATTGTCTCCATAGAGTGGGTAACTAGAATTTTGAATTGCATTGCATAATATATCAAATTTTCTCTATAATTAGCTACCATGTTTTGAAGACTTCAAGATTTAAAAAAATACCAGTATCCGTAAGCAAGACTTCCTTCGTCTTATTGGTCAAGACTGACCGCATGACATGAAAAAACCCTTCCATTCCACTCTGATACGAGAGTACAAGTTTGACAGAAATCAAACAACAATTTTGGCCTCTTCTGCACCCTTCCGTCCTGTTTTGAACTAACCTTTACCTAAATCTGACGACCTCTTCAGGGGATCTCCCCATACAGGCTGTCTATTTGGTTTTAACATTACAACTATAGATATTTTGCTACATCTTTGGTACATTTTTGTGCGGTTTTTTCTTCCAAGTCTGAAACTGCCCGACTACCGGGCAGTCTCACCACAACCATTACCTGCCTTTCTCCTCCGTCTTGTTGTTCCATTTTTTTAAGAACGGGCTGTACAGCTTTGTGTAGTTGTAATCTTGAATGTTCCACTCGGGGTGTCTAAACGATACGTTGAAGAGCACCGCAAACCTATGAAAGACTGACTTCTCTGTGAGATAACGATGGCCTTGTACAAACTGCGACTCGTGCTGGTCGTACATCTGACATTCGTCGTACTTCTGCTCCTCGTAGTAATGGTACGGCACTTTGGTCTTGTTGTGAGTTCTGTCAAAAGATGAAGAGCCAGTCAGCTAGATGGATTGGTGATTCTTTGCCATATTTCAGATGAGAACAAATTAATGTAGCAATGCAGACAAGTTTTTCAAATCTTTATAACCATTATTCACTAGTGCTAAAAATAATGAGTAAGCTTATTAACAAGTTCTCCACATTTTGGTCACTGGTGACCTCAGATGACCTTTGACCTCACTCAACAAGGAAAACAGCCAAGAGCTTTTCTAGGCGGAATCTGCCTACCGAGTTTGATTTTCATTTTTTTTTAAAACAAATTTCTGTTAATATGTACACTAATTAGAAAAATACAAGATGTTATCCTGTTTGAATCCTTGAATAACTTACAGGTCTCACTATGTAGGCTCCTTAGTATAATACTTGCACAGCTGGCTAACTACCTCATTCCTGCTTTAACAGAAGGAGTAATTATCCACCCATGTAACTGCTTTAAAAGATGAATAATCCCAAATTCCTTATTTTCTTTGACAAAAGATAAATCCCTCATTCTTGCTTTAAGAGATAGATTATCCTTAATTCCTGCCATATGAGATTAATCCCTCTTTACTGCTATAAACAGATGATTTCCCCTAATTCCTGCTCTCAAAGATGACTTTTTCCTTACTTCCTGCTTGAAAGAGACGGTTTATCCCAAATTCCTGCCTCCAAAAGATGACTTATCCCTATTTCCTCATTTAAAAGATGAATGACCCCTCCTTCCTACATTCAAAGGTGTTTAATTCCTAATTCCTGTGTTATAAGATTAATCCCCTACATCTGATTTTAAGAAGATGAATGACCCATTGTTCTTGCTTTTCTCGACAATTTATCCCTCCTACCTGCTTTACAATATATTAAGTTACAAGTATGTTTAACAAGGTGTTTAAGCGCTTAATTTAATCACCAAACTTTAATATCATACAGTCCTTTTTATTTTCTTGATGCTAACATATCTCCTTGTAGCGTTCTCAGCTGAAGATACTAATACCCTTACCTGCAGTAATCCTCACTAACGAGACCATAGACTTTGAGGTCATCGCAGATCTCTAATGCCAGCAGCATTGTGAACCAACCAGTGGAAAGCCAAGAATTTGTCTTATCCCTAAATAAATCAGAAAAATGAAGAATATATGGTAACATGAAAGTTAAATTATTTGAAAGAAAACCACCCCTCTACATAACTAAATTGGTGCTTTCAAAAGTTTCATTCATTTGGCACAAGCTACTGTTTGCTGAATTGAAGTCTGGGTCCAGTCTTCTGCTGTTAACGATGCAGGCAGGCCTTGAAGGGGGGGGCGCGGGGGCGGGAGGCTAGTTACCAGCTAAAATTGCCAGTTTTGCTGTTTGCCAGCAGAAAATAAAAGGCACTGGCTTCTTTACTGTCAGTAGACCATTAAAGAGTTTAAACACATGGTAAGTTCGATAACGATTATCGGTCAAGATATCTGCATGATTTCCATACCTGACATAACGCCCGTATTACTGCTTACCATCGGCAGATATTGATTTTATTGGGCTGCTCTCAAAACCATAGACATTATTAATACTGAATGTTTTAATTCACTAAAATGCTAGTCAGAATTTAATTTTATCAGGTAGTTTTTTTTTTTTTAAACAATAGCAGTTGTTTGCAAGTGACTAAAACTGTGGAATTTTAGGCCTAATCAGAGCAAAAATATCTTGTGAGAATCCAGTTAGGTACTTTGCACAAGTCTGTATTTGCCTCAAGTCTCTGGAAAGGCAATTCTTTCAACCATACATTGGTTTGAAATTGCTTTCAAAGCTCACTGTGTGTTCTATATCCATAATCCCTCTCTTATTAACAAGGCTACAACAAACTCATTATTGATGAAACTTGTACTTGGAAAGCCCCTCAAGAAACCAATTCAAACAAGTTTCTAGAAGGCTCTAATTTTGCCCTGGGCTCATTAAGATAATGCTGACAAAAGATTTAAAACTGATACAAACTGGTTGAGTACCACCTACACAGTTCTATGAACAATATCTCTTCATTTAAAATTATGTAGCAATCTATTCCCTTTAAAAATGTTGTGCCAAAAAATAATTTGAAAAAATTGTATGGATATCAAGAGATCACATACCTAATCTCTATTGGAATGTAATGCCTCAAGTATGACTCAATTTCAACGTTGGAAGAAGATCCTGCTAGGATCAAAATGCCAGGCCAACTTACTTTTACACATTCTCTTACATAGGCTCTCTAGTGGATAAGCAGTTTGCTAACAGTTTTAGTTTATTTCAATTTCAACATGTCGTGTTTCATTTATCATTTTGCACAGCGAGTCTTCACACTCAAATGCACACACGAAGCCATGTACATTAATGTACATCCTACCCTTACAGCTTAGAAATTAATCTGGATTTACTGGCAAGCAACCAAAGGGCACCAAATTGCAAAAATAGCCAACACAGGTTTAGCATAGAGACTCACATGTTCACATATATACACTGCACAGTCGTATGCATTTATGCTGGTACATAAAAAACCTTAGGACTTCAGTGGGTCAAATCATTGATTCGTTACAAGATACTATATCTAAATTCTCTGTATTCTTCATAATAAATACTTAATTCTTGATATGATTTTATCATCAACCAGATCTGAAATTGAAATTCACAACTTTTTTGGGGGGTGGGGTGGGGGTAGGGGGAGGTTGAATGCCTCATTTCATCATCATTGAATACACAGTGTGTGACTTTCTTGTTGAGCCTTTTTTGCATAAAATTCAAAATTCATAAGGTCACTTCTTTTAATTCTGCAAATTTATTTTTGTCCTAAATTGAGAACTTTGGATGTCTGTTTCATAGTAATAATTGAATGAATGTTAGGAAGTCATCAATGAAAGCATTTTTACCGATCTATTTGGGTTTCTGATTCGTAGATAGCTTCCGCCAGGTGCTCGCCTCTGTTTCTCAGTGTGAAGAACCTCTGATTTGGAAACATGTTGGCTACCTTTCTAAGCCGTAATCTTGCCCACGATCTCCTCTTTGGATTATCCATTCCCCACATAAATACCTTCAACGGAAAAAAAAAAAAAAAGATTAATAATTTTAAGAAAGAAAAAGAAAAGAAGAAAAAAGTGACATTCATTAGTATACAAATAATGAATGGTTATGAGTGCAATAGTGCAAATATTTCATGAGTTGAAAGATGGAATTTTCCATTCAACTCGGCTGCGCCTCGTTGAATGGAACAAATTACATCTTTCAACGAATGAAATGTTTGCACTATTGCACGAATGGAAACCATTCATTATTTATTTTATACAACATATTATATTAAGATGGGTAAAAATGCACTGATGCAACAGATTGTTTTGAACAGACAGGTTTCTCTGCTCTCTTACCATTGAAAAAAGTGCTATCAAAAAAGTATAACCCATGGTTCTATTTCATAGAGTGCAATAGAGCGGATTTTGCATGCAATCGACGAGCAATTGACCAATCAAATGGCCGGAATATAATTAGGTGTTGTATAATATGTAATAGTACATCTAGCAGTACATATAGTAACTACAAACCTTAAAGAGTTTAATACATATCAATCCATCTTAGTCAATACAAGAATCCTCTTGAGTTTTGTACAGGTCAAAGGTCAATTGAGGTCACCACCACAAGGTCAAAGTATGAAATTCTTTGAAGCATGATCACTCACAAATTCAAGCTTGGATGAACTTCATACATAGTATAGGGATCTGTTACAGTACAGGAAGTACAAGTAGCCTGTCAATTGTTGTAGAGGTCAAAGGTCATGTAATATACTACAAATGCTTCCTTCCATTCCAGTGCTGAGAGTTTAAACCATGTAGGCTTCCTGTATGCACCTACCAAAGTGTTTTTTTCCCTCTTTATTCTTCATTTTTCTTTCTGAGGAGATGCACTATATTCCATTTTTTTCTCATGAGAAACGCAAAGTTAACCTATAAGTCAGCCTCCACCACCACCAGCCTTGTAAGTCTGTGATTGGATGTCCTAAGATTACATCCAAGGGGGAGTAGAATGATAAAACACCAATCTTACTGAAAACCTGGAAACAACCCTGGTGTTACTCCCGGAAACCAGTAACTTTATACCAGGATGGACGCACAAACTGGAGTCCACTTCCTTCCAAACTGATAAAACAGGAAGACCTCTGCATGTGAGGAACGTTCAAACTTTTAGTTGTTAGAATCTTCTTAATTTAAGTTCTCTTGTTTGCTTTAGTTTTCTTTCATAACTATCACATATATATGCAGATTGGAAAATGCATTGCAATTTTGGGCACACTTTTTTTTTCTTATATGTTAAATCCATTTTGAATCCTGATCCATTGTCAGAATCATACGTACATTACAGCAATTTAGGCATTATTTCCTACGAAAAGCCTTTAAATTCAGATATTTACCCAGATTATTGAAATTCAAGGTGGGATTTAGAATTGATGCCCTCGGCAGTTCGTTTATAATTTACCCATCTGCCCAAGCGAACACAGGAAGCTGGCGTACGCTCCAAATATAAATGTAATAATGCAATGACCTCGTTATGTCTTGAAAATGAGATCGCAAGATTCTCTCATCTTTCTGAGTGAATATTTGGAGTGTAAAATTGATAATCATGATCAATTGTTCATCATACTGACTAAACAACTGGGGAAGACATTGTAATCAAAATAATTCCTGCAATAAAGCAGACACTGAATTGTAATAACACACAAGACACACCGCACAGCAGGGTTTGTACTAAATATGCTAGAAAACGGCACTATCAAAGGTTTTCAGCTAACTGGCCATATGTTAGACTTAAGTTATAAATTGAATAGTTTACATTAATGGGAATGAGATTAGTCAAAACATACAAGAAACCACCTATAATCATTCACAAAGTACTAGACTATGTTAGAAACTCTGTTTATATCACTACTTTACATCAATGGAATGAGATTAGTCAAAACATACTAGACACCCTATAAATAGTCACAAAGTACAGTACTAGACCATGTTAGAAGGACTAGACCATATTAGAAGGACTAGACCATGTTAGAAGGACTGGACCATGTTAGAAGGACTAGACCATTATAGAAATTCCATAAAAATATATGGATCAGTGCCATTTAAATTCAAGAATCATTTTTATTTAATAAGCTTCATTTATTTCTCTGGACACAACCTGTTTGCATTTAATTATATAGTTTTTTTTTTTTTAATTATTGAGTTATATATGAAAGGTAAGCAAAAAGGTTTAAGACTGACTTCTGTCAACCTCAAATGACCTTTGACCTCGACATAAAAAAGGATGGTTCTTGTACTCAACCGGGTAGATCTACTTCCAATGTATGATATTTATTCCAGCTTTGCCTTTGAAATGATCATGTTCACAAGGCTTTCAGATTTCAAAACCTATTGACCTTTAATGACCTTTGATCTCTACAGAAATCAATAGCCTATACTTTAAGGAATCCATGTCCAATATGAAGATAAACCATACAGTATTGACTGAGTTATCATGTTTACAAGCAGTACAGTATATAACATAAGGAAACCATCACATAGATTCCCTAAGGCTACACTCTCAGTAAAGAAAACAAAAAATTTAATCAAAAGACTATGCGAGATTCGCCTACACATCATGAATAGTCATTACACATCATGAATAGTCATTACACATCATGATTATTCAACAGACCGTGTGTACCTTTCCTGATGAACTCAAACCTACATAGTCATTCTTTCAAAGGTCTATCAATATCTGACATCACATAGATTCCCTACACTCTCAGTAAAGAAAACAGGAATAATCAAAAGACTATATGAGCTTCTCTTACACATCATGAATAATCATTACACATCATGAATAGTCATTACACATCATGATTATTCAACAGACCGTGTGTACCTTTCCTGATGAACTCAAACCTATAAACATAGTCATTCTTCCAAAGGTCTATCAATATCTGACATCACATAGATTCCCTACACTCTCAGTAAAGACAACAAGAATAATCAAAAGACTATGTGAGCTTCTCTTACACATCATGAATAGTCATTACACATTATGAATATTCAATAGACCGTGTGTACCTTTCCTGATAAACTCAAACCTGCATCTGTCATTCTTTCAAAGGTCTATCAACATCTGATATCACATAGATTTCCTAAAATCTCAGTTAAGAAAACAAGAATAATCAAAAGACTATGTGAGTTTCTCTTACACATCATGAATAGTCATTACACATCATGATTATTCAACAGATATCAATGTGTCCATCAACATCTGACATCACTTTGAATTGGAAATGTCATTGGAAATCTATTTCACATTCCTTCTCTTCCAATAATAAACTCCTGGACGGGCAACGAAATACAATGTGGAGACAGTATCTACAGCTGTCCGTACATTAGAGGTTATAGTAGGAAGGTCTTGCTACATAATAAGATTCAATTTTACATCATCTGCAAACATAGGTATGCTAGTATGGTAGCTCTGTATCCAGGTACAGTATATGCTTGCACATAGACAGGCTGGTACTTGAACGATTGAGAGTTTTCAAGTATTCGTAACCAAAACCGGAATCAGGAAAAGGGAGTTACTCCTGGTGATAATAAGATGGTAGATAGGCTGAAGTAAATATGTGAGAGCGTTGTGGTCAAGTGGTTAAGGCAGTGGACTTGTGATCTAAGGCTTGCAGGTTCCAGTCCTGGTCAGATCATTAGGTTGTGGTCAAGTGGTTAAGGCACTTTATCTTTCTTCACCCAAATTATGAGCCTGTGAGGTAAACTGTCAGTTGGGCGCTGTTTAGCTGTTGCCATGTGGATGGATTGTCTCTAATATGTTTGACAGGATCATTGACCATGGTCACCAGGGTGATATTGTGATGTGCCTTGAGCACTGTTATGAGTGGATAAGTCTGCGCCTTATAAATCCTCAATATTATATACTAATATTAAGTATATCCATCTCATAGTTGTGAACAAACCATGTTTTAAACACAATAGGTATACATTTGTGGATAGGCAGAGACATTGTAAGACATGGTCCAAACTAAGCCTATGTTTTGTTAGGTTACAATACATAGGGTTCATTCACAACTGATATGACTGTTTTGTAGCTTGGTGTCACACAATGCCTTCTATATCAATTCTATTCACAACATATATACAGATCTCATGCAATGTGCCCCAAACAGTACCACTTTAACCCATCTGCAACATTTTCACGAGCAAGCAGCAATTCAATCTTCTCACAACAACTGAAACGAAAAATAGTTTACACAGTGCTCGCTGACATTATAGAGTGAATCGAACGCCACCACAAAAAAAAAAAAAAAATGTTGAAATAGTAATTTTATTACTCTTATCTTATTCCAGACAGACATCTTGTTTGATATTCAGTAAAGAGGAATATAATTTTACAGGTGCAGGAAATTTGGAGACCTACTTCTGCTCCAGTGAAACCAATAGAATAATTTACATATGAGAGAAACTTGGTACAGTTATAAGATAGCCATCCTCACATACTTTTCCCATCAAGAGCTACTGAAGTATCACTCTTTAATAGACATTTCTGGGGTAACTTTTCATCTGCACAGACAATACCATAAGCATCTGTCACTTTTCTGGCTTTAAGTAGTTCAATTTTATCAAATCTACCCGTAATTACGGTTACAAGCAATTCTTAAGTACCATCCTCTTGAAGCATAAATTACAGGGTTATCTTCACCCAGTACAATAATAATGACATGATTTATCAAACCCATTTTCTTGTTAACATGCTACATTTCACATTACTTTGGTTAATTACTGTCTATTTATGTAGGTTTTCATTTGAAGGTCAAGAATTGGTTACAAAATTGATTGAGTTAATATGCATAAAGTTTTCAACATTCATTTATTTCCAGATAAGATTCATTCTCTCTTTGTTCTTTAGACAAAGCTCTTTGTGATGGTTTAATGCTTCGAGGGTGGTACAGACGTAGACCCTCCTGAAGTTTATTCTGCATATATTACAATGACAAAAGACAGTCGTGAATATTCATGACCGGCTTATTTTGCATCATTCTCTAACTTAGGACATCAGGAAAGTATTCAAATTTTTGGATGAGCAGTTTTGAAAGCCCTGTGGAACGCCGGCCCTGCACTTATGTAGCAAATTTGGGCATTTTGCGATGCAATAACGGATAAATTCCATGGACATTATTTGTTTTACTTTTGATAAATATGCATGATGTATATGTGACTGATATGCAATAATGATTGAGCTGAAAGACAAAACTGAAAGAAATTAAACGTTTTCCTAAATCTGACATTCTGACTGTTTTTCATTACATATATGTGTAAATGAGAACAGGCATACAAATTTGTCCAGGTTTTATCAATCATTTAAAAAAGACAATTTACAAACAAAATAGTGTACCTCAGGTCATGAATCACTCCTCCCCCACATACCCATCCCCTCCCTCACTCCCTACCTCCCCCTCCCAGACAAGTAACAAGTTCACCGTGAGTCATAATCTGCTCTGTAATAGTTCCATTCTGCCTTACAGTAAATTACGATCATGTCTACTCCTCTGCTCCTCATCTACTCCTCTGTACATCTGCTCCTCATTAGGAACCAAGGAGTCCTTCAATATTCTCTACCTTGGCATACTGACCTTTGACCTTAATTTCCATCTTCACTTTGAAATATTTGCCCATTAGCAGACCTTACAAGATGTTCAAGAAGTACCAAGAATCTGTCCTGTACGTGACTCCCAAAATCGTGTCCTACTATATAGTTTGTGTCTGAGTGTGTTTTTTTGATAAGGAAGTTACTTAGTGAGTACCAGATTCAAAAGTTTTTTATACCCACAATACATTTTTTGGTTGCTTTTGCAACCCAATTTCTGTCTACGTCTTTAATAAAAATTTTACTACTCGAATCTTGCCGTTTTTCAAACGCCGAAGGTTACTAACAAAGTGTACAGCAAGATTCCACAGACCAGCCAGTCATTAAACACATAAGCTGTTCGTAAGATGCTGCTCTATTTTAATTTAAACTCAAAACGGATTTCCTTGGACCTCTTTCAGCCATCTTCAACTGCTACAGTAGATCTGGTCATCAACCAATCGTCAAATTGACCATTTCTTTAAGCAAACCGAGACGTCCAGATGTTTTAAATACTTGATGAAGTCACCATTAAGGATACCTCTAAGTTGATTCATCCAGCACTTAGCAGATGAACGCCTTGACAAGGTAGCAACCCCACCGGGCATGATGATTTTACATTTGTCATTATCTCCATTACATCAAACTTTGTTTTGTTCACAGACTTGGTTGGTCCGTAACAAAAATCTTTCATCCCATTAAAAAACATAACAAGCGATGATCTAAGTTTTTTTTCATATTCTTGATTCTGCTATTAAAACAAAGCTCAGGAATTATAACTGACAAGGAACCCGAGCCTGCGATGAGAAGCTGATTACAATTAGTGTATGTATTATAACCTCATTGCTCTCTGCAGGTACAAAGCTTGTGATGAAGGTTTTGAGGGACAACGGCAGTATGGAAACAGACAGATTGGTTGTGAGTGAGCCAGTGAATTTGAGTCCTTGTACCTCTAATACCACTTATTAGGATCTTGCATCATGTGGCAAACAGTCAATAATTCTGTTGTTTCATAATTTGCTACATAGTGCAAAGTTTCTCTTTCTTCATACAAATTAACATCATTTTGTAGCAAAGGGAATAAAAATGAAAAATTTGTCCAAAAATATGCCCTATAAACATGTGTAATCAGCCCAAACATGACATAGTTGATCTAGAGTGTACCCTGTTTTGGAACAAGTTTTTGAACAAGTCTTGGTAAATTATAAGGAAATGAAATTATTTACTGAAAAAACATCTGAAATATGAGAATTCTGATGAGGGTTCAATAATTGACTGCCTTTCTGTGTGTAGCAATTTCGTACAAGAAAATGAAATACCATGTCTAAGTTATCAAAAGTTTGTGTACGTTTGGTGCGTGTGTAGACGTGATGTGGTCTATGTAGCCCACCCAACCCCCAACCCAGAATTCATAAAAGGGAGATATCACACATCGTGTGTTTAATACTCCGACTGGGTAACCGCAGGCATTCCACTTGTAATCTCTTTGAACGAAAAGATGCTGATGAGTATCACTTCTAGTTTTGAATACAGTGCAAGCTCAATTCAATTTATCTCTTTAAAATAACCTGCTTTCATTCGACACATTAAACCATTATTAATTTGACATTAATAGTAGAATTAAATTACTCAACATATCGTACACACAGTGAAGCAAGAATGCAATAGTAGTAGTAAGCAAAAAGTGTTGTAACATTTTATAATTATATACATGTACTAACAAAGAGACAATATTCAATATTTGCCTGCCTTCCCATCTAAATTCTCATAAATTTCCTTGTCTAACAAACTGAGTTGATGAGACTTTAGTTTGACTTCAGGAGCATGTGACATAAATGAGCAATCACTCAGAATCTTAAAAGCTGGCAAGCATAACTAAATCCTTGTTAAAGGTGTTTCCTTGTTTTAGGCAACCAAGCCAAATGACGACAATATTTGCCTTGCTCTAGAATAACAAACAAAAGTAAAGTCATTAACTAAATTGGAGTTGTACTTGGAATCCCATGGGGGGGGGGGGTGAGGGGAGGGGAGATAGATGACATCATCTTTGGCCCCAAATAAGCTGAACTACTGACTGTCCACTCCTGTCAACTAACGAGCAGCAGAAACCTCACATTTTCTAGTTAAACTTATCCAGTTTTTTTTACTCTTGAGAGATATCAGCAATCTTTGGTTACTTGCACATCGCTGAAGTTTACGACTGAGATTTTATCGCTTTGGAAGACATAGTTCACTTTCTGCATCATCTACTGTATGGTATCGACTGGTCACTCTTGATATTTAAAACACTTAACCTCAGCGGAACCACTTAACTATAAACACAACATACCTGTCCCAACTCAATTTTTATATCTCTCTCATCCACAAAAGTCTTGAGTTGTAGAAAAGAGCCACTACCTTTATGAGTATATTCCAAACCTTACCTAGGTTGGATATTTATGAGTGACAAACTGTTCCCTCATGGTATACCAGTCACCATAGGGGGGTGGGAGTAGGGCCCCCGGGGGTCAGTGTCAATGGGTTTCCAGTTCACTTTAGACACGGCAGAACTAGAGTGCAGAGGTTATGAGGAGACAGGTAAGGATGGAAGCTAAGTAAATTGATGACTGAAATCTGCATTTTGTGTTGGCTGGTCACTTGGCATAATTTTCTGATGAAAGCATGTAATAATCACACACATTTGGATACTTAATGCCACTTGATGATATTATTACAACAATGCATTTGTACCTGGATATAGCGACAAACTGCGCAGTCCAACCCACAAAATGTCGTTTTCCACAAATTGTATTACACTGCATGTTTTCTGTAGGAGTGAGAGGAGTGTGTGCAATACGATTCATGGAATCCTTTACTGTAGACGAGTGTGTCCTACTGTTACAGATTCTGCACTTATCAGTATTAGATCAGTCAATATAGAGTAATGTCCTCTTTCATCGTAGAATCTGCCTGATACAGTACAGGCACCGATTCCTTGTTATTAGCTGCATGCACACCACACTGTACAGAGCATACATACCTGACTCTGGCTGTGGATCTTAACCCACTGCTCTATTTACTCTATTGATAACAGACAATTGCACCACCAAAAAAAATCAATGGTCAATCCAAAACATCTGTTCTTAGAACAAGCTGATTTTTTTTTTTATGTTTCAATGATGTAATCTCAAACTCTTTGATCAAGGAAACCTTCACCATGGATACAACTAGTGCGTCGAGTGAGAATCTGAATTTTCTTTGCAAAATGCCATGTATCCGACGACATACATGTAGTCAATATCTTTCAAAACTCTAAAAATTTGGCAAACTGTGTGTGCTATAGCCCATGGATACACGTGATGAAAGAAGATATCCTAGCAGAATCAGTTGTGGGATGTCTGGCCACCGCTGATGTCTTGCTCACCTGACATGAAGCGTTTTGTTTCAATATTTCTGCGATATTAAACAGATGCTATCCTATAGTTGTATTTACATACATGTGTAACAAGCAAGCCTAACTACCACAGTAGTTTTTAACTGAGATGTAAATGCGTTTTTTTCCCCCAAAATGACAAAATCTGGTGAACTGGTGCTTTGATATTTATCATCTCAGTTCTAAAAGGCCCGTGATGTGGACTACTTCAAGGATTTTAAGTAGCATGTAGTACGTACTTGGAATACCAAATGTTGCATGTTTTAATATTGATTTTGTTATGCGTGCAGATAGAGCAGGGGATTTCCCTGAAGTCTGAAAAGCAGAAAACTGGCAGGATTCGCCTTGTAGGGGTTCTGCGAAATCAAACTTTATCGACTAGATCACAGATGCCAGACAGAGCATTTCAACCAAAATATCTAAAAAAATGGAGGAATATTTTGATTTATAGCTGTATGAAAGAGTCGCTCATCAGAAGCGTAGCATCTATTATATAAGGTAATGATCAGATCGTTGGGCTTGCTTCTTCTTCTTTGAAAACGGGGAGAAAAGTCGGTGATAGCAAAGAGGAGCAATGCCAATATGGTCAGTCTTGATTACGTATAGAGGTTTGCTTTCATTCAGAAGAGGGAGGCAAAATGAGATGAGAATTAAAATTACGACAACTTACATAATCCGATTTCTCTTTTCCGACATAAAGGTCCTTTTTGATGTTTCCTATGGCTTGAAAGCTGCAGACCCGTATGGTTGTTCTATTACCAACGTCTTCCGAATAGTTAAAGGTAGGAGCGTTGTTCATTCGTATAATACATTCCGCCTCGTTTATCTCCTGGCTGGCCTTAGAGTTCAACAACTGGCCGGAATTTGAGACCAGAGCACAGGTATTATAATGTTGCTTGAAATCCTCCTGAAAGTATATATAGAAAGAAACAAAAAGGAGATAATATTAGGAATATATAATGTGGCCAACTTGTGTAGAAATATCCTCTTACAGAGCCAAATTACGTGAACTTTCACATATAAAGATTACAAAAATACTTCTAACCTCCTGAAATTTAAGGTTTCCAATACGGCAGGGGATAAATGTAGCCATAGAGAATCTTGATAAAAGTATGTATATG
>KN883498.1:35505-54652 GCA_000934455.1 Apostichopus parvimensis | reverse complement strand
CTACTAATCCCCTTACATCTATCTCTTTGTGTTCACCCTGCTCATTAACCTGTCTGTATTCTGTGCATGTATGTGTCCCTTCTATTACTGTAACTTGTCATTCAGCCTCTGAAGAAGATCCTGCTAGGATCAAAACATCAGACCCTCTTACTTAAATTACACATTAAATTAACTTTTATATCAACCATAGAGGTGGAGTTTGTACCTGTCTTCAGTGATCTTCATGACATATACCTAGTACAGAACTTTCTACAGTGGCTTAATATTAACTGGCTCCGCAAGAATTGTCAGAAATTTTTTTTAAGACTTAGAATATAGGTTCTGCTTTTTTCCCTCTAGAAAAGGATTAGCCTCCCCCTCCCTCTGGATGTATATCACATCCGCCATCTTGTGAACCTGACTTTCAGCTTTATCTAACAAACAGACAATCTGCAAAGTTAACACGAATGACAAACACAGACAATTGGGAGCCTTGACTAAATCTTTGAATCATGACCAAACAGTTTCCTAGTCTGGGAGACTCAAATGTGAACAGGTTAATTCCTTAAATGAAGCACTGAAGCGAAACCCACACAGTACACGTACAGTATTAAATATATGTAAATTCATGAATCTACAGATTTCATTATTCTATATCACAGGTGGGCAGAATTAGTGCAGTATGTGAGTCAGATCCAACAAATTATTTGTTCAGCCTACAAAGCTTTCAAAGTCCTATTAATGAGGCCAAGAGAGCCTTATAGCAAGGAAACCACATGAAATATTTATACTTTAGGGTGCTTGGTACCGAGGCCAACTGTAGATGGCATACATGTGATATTATAGCCTTTTTAAAAGTAACAGATTGAAGACAAATTTATCACCTTGAAAATACACTCAATCTCTGGAATGATCCTTTAAGTCTAAATTGATGATCATGTCCTCAGTGCAAGCCTTTATGTTAATGTTTATCCATTTTTTTAATATATTTTAATGTCTAAACCAAAACATGTTCTTTTTTACTCCGTATCAACAACATCCCACCCTTGAATAATCCTCAACATTACTTGTCTTGTTATGTTTTTCCATTGAGTTAAGCTTTGTATCTGAGGTAACTGATCTACTGTATCATGGACTACACATTAGACTATACACAGTATAGACCATTGACTTTAAATTGATGAACCTACTGTATACTGTTTAAAGGACCATTCCTCCTTAAAAATGAAGTGTTATAAAACTACAACCTGGACTAATAACAGTGGTTTTAAATGGTCTAGAACATATCAAACATTAATGTTGTGCCTCCTTTAAGAGGATGTCTGAAAGGGAAAAATATTGTAAAATAACAAAGCAATAAGTTATTAGTCTAAACGTACATTGAACATACTGAAGACCTGCACTGGATAACCCTAACTAGGAGAAAATGATTCCAATATATACTAGAGTAATCTTTCATCTAAAAACCATGCACTTTTAATGCAACATTTACAGCTCATTTATATGAGGCAAAGTAATATATTATTACGGATAACAAGCATGGCTGCTTTTATGAATATTTTATCATATTTTTGGGAAACCAATCTCACATTTCCTTGTATTAGGACAAATTTGTTATTTAAATTTCATATTTTACATTGGAAATGCATTAAAGACAAACCGTACTACATCTACTCCACCTAAAAGCCCATCTATGATGCTATCAATCAAATTTCCATAATTTGGATGGATTTGCCATTATCATTTTTCAACTTTCTATTGATTTTTATCTTTTTCCTTCTTGGTTAGTATTATATATGTATCTACTTTGCCAAATGTCAGCCTCTGGTTTTATATGGTTCGCAGCGCCTGCCTTTTTAAAGATAAAGCACGCACATGCCATTATAAGTGGGATTGCAAAAATCGTTGACAGCTTCATGTTAACCGCAAGATGTACTCTACAGTAACACTAATTTCATGCTTATGTCTCCGAGCATTAGTTGTGCACTGCTAGAGGTCAAGTAACTGCAATTTTGACACTGTGCATTAATTAAGGCTGAATTTTCCATAAATGAACAACTTAAAGGCAGCTAAATGCAATTTCAAATGCAAATTGCTTCAAAAAGGCGGAGCAGTTTAAACTTTCTGCCCATTAAGGTGATTGAGATTATTGCAATAATGTTATATCTATATTCTGGCTAAATAAAGGTTACCCTAAGTACAGACACAGCACAGGCTTTTATCTGTATACACCAGAACTACACCGGTTGACTAGACAGAGAAGTGCATGTACTGAGCAGAGACAGGTAAGCAAGGAATTACTGTTAATCAGGCAGTTGAAAGATTCAAACGATCTTTAACAGATTCAAACGATCTTTAAAACCTGTAAAAAAGAAAATGTTCAGAATACATCTATCATGTTTAGAATATGATTGATTTATATGTCATGTCAGTCTCGCAATTAAAAGTCTTTCAGGAATAATTATAATTAATTCATGTGGTATAAACATATGAAATGGGTAAAACGGTATGTGAAAAGAAGGAATTTGATGTATTATCTGGAATTTTGGAGGGACAAAAAACCATGGTACCTTCACTATTAATATACTGTACACACTTCAAACATGCAGCAACACAGTGTGAGCACTAAATATAATTTATTCCCTTGTTCTACTTTCATCATTGGTTTCAAAGCCAAAACTCATCCAAAATTAGAGCAAGCAATGAGATACTTTCCATTTCTGCATGAAAGCTCTAGTCATAAATCTTTAAAGAGGCAGTCACTTTCGAGGGATCAAAAAATTTGATTTAAAGCGGTAATAGTCACCATGTTTGGAAATTTGATCACAGACTATTATGTACACAAATGTCATAAAGTTTGGACAATCTTTTATTAAGAGACAGACTATTCACTTTTTTAGGGGGAGGTGATGGTTGGGGTGGGGGGATGCATAGCAGCAAGCATGGATGTCTGTGCAATCTGAATCATTTCAATTGGTTGTTTCAAACACCTACATACAGTATGGTAACACCATACCCCATATAAGTCTATACAGGAAGCATTGTGTGCCGTATCTATCAACCAAAAATTGTGCACAATAAGTTTGAAAAATGCAGGTCTAGCATTGAACAAGCAAGGAAAAACCCTCAAAAAATATGTCATTGTAGTACAACTTTGGCTGTATTTGCTTACTTTGTAGAAATTCCTTTAATTTTGTGTGTGACTTTATTGTTTACACAAGTACCAAGCTATGCATAGTACAGTAACAGACTTATTCCGTTTGATGACAATTATCACGAGCGACGAGTAGAGCAATGCTTGCACAAGGAGATGGCCCATACACGCACACTAAGAATTGCCAGATGCTAGAGCGAGGTAAAATACGGTTATTTGCATAAGGTTAAATGAGGTGAATACACGCTGTGATTTATTCATTACCAGACTTATTCAGTGACATGCAATAGCCTACTGTACTACATAGGATTAAATCTAGACAACTGTGTCTTAATCGGACCCAGTTCTATTTGAACACTGAGTTGTATGTTGTGATCTTCTGTATCGCTCATCAAACTATGAATAACCGATAATAAAACAAGTACAATTCAATGCGATGTTAAAAACGTGGAAGTTTTCATTGGTGAAACGTATGAGCAAACAAGATAGGAAATTTTATCCCTTTACTTTTTTTCCATTTTCGTTTTTTTTCCTTTCAGAATTTTCATTCTTCCCCTTTAACCCCCCTCCCCCCCCTTCCGCCCCCCCACCAGTTTCCCTGTCTTCAAGCAACCCTTCATGTTACCATGGTACCATATGAACTTATGTCGTGTGTCATATATATCCTGTGCTTAAAGGTGCAGTAACTGCACCAGTGCATCAGAATATAAAGCAGTACATACAGTATACAATATTCAATAAATATATAGTACGCAAGATGTTTAGCTCCGTTGTTCGAATCCAGACAAACAAGAACTGATTTATGGTCGTAGACCATGTAATGAAGAACACTGATGACATGACAACATCACTAAAACCAATCAGATGGTTTTTTTACCTATTTTTCGATCAGGATGGCCCCTGGCAATCTTCCACCCTTATAGACTTCCAGCAGTAACCAATATAGATGCTAAATTGCAATATAATACCACAGCCTAACATTACCAACAAATCAATTTGAAGAGAATGGCTATGTCGAAGACTTCAATCTTGTTAAGTCTTTCATGGAATACTTTTCTTCCGAACTGCAATTTAACCAACCACTGAATATTGAAAAATATGTTAGTTTGATGAGCTTAATCATCTTGATGATGGCAATAATTTCCTGTATTGGTTATTTTTGATGATTAGTTTACAACTTTTGCAATACTCCAAATCCATTGTGAAATGCGTAGGTACAAGATGAGTCCATGCAATGATACGTCTTTTAGTTTGCATGAAATGTATTAATGAATGTTTCTTAATACCTCGCTGCAGTGAATAGGGCCAGGAGGAATCAAAAGTAGTTACTGCCAGGGAGGGGAAAACTTAATATTTTTAACTATTTGCTGAATCAGTGATACTAATTGCTGATATGAACAGTATGTCTATTTGCTTTACATAGTTGATTGTTTATTTTTGGTTTTGTTTTGTTGACACATACAACATCCTTAATCACCTTGCAGGCAATTATATGCTACATAGAGACCATTTCCTTCCAGCATATTTTGAAAAAAAAAAATTATTTTAGCATTTAAAGGTAGTAAAAATTAGTCTAACTGCTTGAAAAGTTATAAAATTAGACACATAGGTGTACCATGGAAACCCTGACCGTAATCCATGCTATGCAGTTCGAGTTCAACCCTTAACATTCGAATGAAGTACAAGTGACGGTTTTCTCCTAGTAGTGGCTGAACTACCACACTGACAAAAGAATCGGGTTGCCATGGTTTTCGTATTTTGAACCACTCCAAACACTTATACAGCTTAACATTCAGCTTAACATAACTCATTCAGCAAAAGTAGCCGCAGAGATTTCTGGACCTGAAACCATTGGGCGAGGTATCCAAACCTTGGTCAACCATTGGAAACGTTTTGGTTTGACGAGAAAAGTTAGTCTCTCAGACAACCCTTAATGCAGCTGGTTGCCTTACATTGTCATAATGCTTTACTTCGAACCACATTCCGTTCAGTTGCACGAGTAATTATTTTATTGTACAAAGATATGTGTGAAGTTTGTCCTATTGTCCAAACACGGCAACATTAGCAACAAGTTTACCTAAACAGAAAATAACAAATAACTGCCTTTCGGTCCAAGTTTAATTTATGCAAAGTAGACTTTGCAATGAGAATGATGTGAGTTTTGACTAAAAGTAGATGCTTATCTTCAAAAGCAATTTTCTCAAGATTTTAACCATTTTGTTGTGACATTAATACAGGACAACAAACTTAGCACATCAAAAGGGTGAGGGAGAAAAAGCTGCAGACTACAACAAGCTGCTGTAGAAAAGGAGGGAAAAAAAGAAGAAAAAAAAGTCTGGTCCCTGAGGGATGCAAGGGGCTCTCAGTTTTAAATCTTTCAGAACCTGTCAGATGTTAGACAGGACCTACCTGATTCACTCGAAGACCGACAAATTCTTTCACCATTTCTCTGGTGTGATGTTGGATGATGCTTTGATGGGTTTTCTCATCTGAATCATTCCAGTGGTATATTAGTTCCTTCTTCCATGAGGTATCTTCCTTGTTACCGACTTTGATTAATTTTCTCACACTGACTTTGGAGAAGACCCTCTGTTCATTGATGGAGGTGCGAGCGCGATGGCCGCCATCCGGACCGGTCACCGACACCAGGATAACGAAAAAGAAGACGAAGAAGACGATGGTCCCGTAGATGGTCAGAGCTAAATGTAAAGTTTTCTGTTTCTGCATGAAAAGCGGGAAAGAAAAGATACAATTTGAAAGTCTGGTGCTGACGTTATTAGATCGGTGTTTTGATTGTTGTAGACTTTGGTGTTTAGATGGCATGGTGGAGATGTACAAATGGAGACAGGTAAAAGAGGAGTGGTGAGTTTTGAAAATTGTACATGGTACTCAATAATTCAGTGGTTTGGTTGTGTAGAAGAATACGATAAGTTAGAGGCAGTAATGCAGCAATGACAAGCATTAAACAGGAAGTGTAAAATCAATCAATCAATCAGAAACAGTTCTAAATAGCACCAACATCAATTTGTTCCAAGTTGTTCAAAGGCGCTATGAGACAGTTTCTAGTTGACATTGACTATTGTACGCTTGTTCAAACAGGTAGAGAATGTTTCAGCAGTTTCTTGAAAATATCAAAAGTCTGAGCGTTTTTGATATGGTTTGGAAGACTGTTCCACTCTTTGGGACCGAAACCAGAAAAAGAACGATCGCAAACGTCACACTGTGAGTTTTGGGTACAATGAAATTCCGATGAAGACGTAGAGAATCTTTAGAAGCTGTCTGCATGAAGGGTTGTAGTAGCCTGAGGAAGTGGGAGATGTAAGTTGGCAACTGCTTAAATGGTAAGCTTTCTTCATTAGAACAAGTACTTTAAATTTGATATGCTCCATGGTAGAGAAAGCCAATGAGGAGCGATGAGTTCTTTTTGTGACAGAGTCATACATACTTCACCGTTATATGCGAGCTGTGGTGCGTTGCACAGTTTGAAGTCTGGTGGTTAGTAGAGAAGTGACGTACTTGTAGTATAATACATATATATCAAAACTGTTAAAAGCTTAGCAACTTAAATTTTCTTTGAAGATCCTGCTAGAATCAAAATGTCATGTCCTCTATCTCTTTAATAACACTTACTAAATATGACTGAAAGTGTCGAATAGAGTACACACAGGGTACTGTGTACAGATTTAGGATACAGAAAAAAAGATATATATCTGTACCTCATAAATAATGACAAATTTGGGAAATAATTGGAAAGGATGAAGAGTTCTCGAGTGCACAAGTGGGAGTCCTTTAATGAGGAGGTTACAGCTAGTGCTAATTTTCCAGGGTAAACTCACTGCATTGTTTGCTTTATATTGTTTTAATTTGTTCTTTGTTCCACCAGATGACATCAAGATTTACTAAACATGGCTGCATTCATCCCATTCATCCAAATTGTCAATAAATTAAATTCCAAACCTTACCGGGGTTTGGATATTTACCAGTGACGAGCTTACCTGTCTCATCACAACCTCAGCATTCTTGCTCTACCGTGGCTAGAGTGAAATGGTAACCTTTTAACGCTGTGCGCCCTCTATGACCGGACCCGGCCGGTCAATGACCTCCCTTCTGATGAGAGTACCTCCCCTCCCGAAATTGTCAATCAATTAATTATCTATTGCAGCTATGAAACAATGTACACAAGTAACAATATTGGTCTCTGCATAAATTGGCACAACCACTGCTCCATCGACCTTTGTTCACTCTGTGAATCATATCTTCAGGTCTGGGCTGCTTAACAAAAGCTATTCTACTAGAATTGTAGAACAGCTTTTGTAATGTTCTTGCTCTCTGGCATCTCTCCACACGTTCAGTTTCTCTCACTTCGGAAGAAAAATGCCTCGGTGCTCTTTTACAAAATTTCAAAATTTGCCTTCATGGCATTTTTGAGAGTTGAAAAAATTTGCCACAGTGTCCTTCCAGTTCAATCACAACCCAAGACAAAGTTCTAAATTACCTGTATATGAAAGCTTCTGTACTCCTCTCAAATCCTTAGATTTTGAGCCCTAGTTCAGATATATAAAACAAATGACAATATAAACAAATGACAGTAAAAGATGTTTTGATCAAATAGCAATGTTGTGATAGGACTTGACTCACACTGACACCTGGTACTTTGTAGTGATGTCTGTATTCCTTCCTAGATCGATAACGCTCATCGTAGCTGTTATACATCTCTTCACCACTCGATGACCATGTCGAGTCGTCGTGCATGAACCTGATCTTACAAACAAGGACGACTGTTTGCTCAACTCTTATCGACACCTCGTCAGGTCTAGATCCCACTCAGAGAGAAATCTTTCCTTAAGAAAAAGAAAAAAAACAGAAATATGTACTTCTTTCAAAATGAATGTATAAATCGAGATATTAATAACTGGTTACTTATATAATAGAAAGAATGATTTTTTTCAGTCCCCGTATCCAAGGACTTTTGTAAATGTTCCGGAGGGAGAGACAGTTGTCAACCAATCAATACTTACCAAATAATCACAAAGTAGTGTGCCATGCATTGCTCATTGGGGTATTCAATATTTTATGTGTATCTGGTTGACCCAAGGTCATTACATATCTACGGTTGATGTCAAGCGCTGCAGTTATTTAGTGATGGCACATGCACGCCATGTTACTGCACACAGACAAAACCGTCGTGATCGTAAAAGGGTTGCGACTGTCATCAAACCAAGAAACAAGCCAATCCCAGATGCTGTAGATATTTTCACGTCAACATCTCTGTGTCAAATTATGGATCCTACTGTACTGTAACTGTAGCCTAGGCCAAATCGCAACGGAGTTGATAAAGAAATAGTTGTCATCCATCGATAATAACCGTTTATGGTCAACCCTTCAACTCTGATAAGAAGAATAAGTCACAAACTTCACAGGAAATTTAGTCTCTCAATGTAGTATGGATCGCATACTGTACAACATTCACCTTTGCTCTTGAAGATGAATACAGTTACCACAGTGTGGATGTTTTATGCCGAGCACACATTGTGAACAAGATTCACTCTGACTGCAGTACTAGTAAAGATGTGACCAATTCCTTTGAAGATCATGCTAAATGATGGAAAACTCTTTAAATATGACTTGATGTTGATCAATTTTTTTTATGCTACTGAATCCTCAAATCGCATGATAATGTTACAGTTTAGCTCGAAGTACAGTTCAAGATTTCTAAATTTCCTAGTTTGCGGGATGAAAAGTGGAGGATCGAATCTGATTCTGTAGTGCTCACTGAGTAAAGCTTCAATTAGGTCAAAAACTCTGACATGGTACAGTGTCGACCAAGTTCTGCATTCTTTAATGTTGTTTTGAGAATATGAAGTGGGTTTGTTATAATTGCTGACCAATTGCTATAAAAGGTGCTTGAAAACACTTTGAAAACAGCTTGACAAAATAATTTTCTCATTTATAACGAAAAAGATTTAGAGTAATTTACATGTTCACTCATCTTAAAACAAGCGTGAAAGACCCAACCATAAATATATATATAAAACTGACTTCACATCATTCACTTGAACTTAGATTCATATCTTGGTCTGCCTGATGTTTATAAGTACTGTACTTTACATTGTCATTGATGTAAGTGGTGTTTGTAGAAGCACTCTCAGTGAAACAATTAATGTTTCAGCAATCAAACAATAGTGACACTATAAACAACTAAATACTTTGCTTTCAGCTCTACCAAATAAACAGAAACATTACAGTATGTGTACTTAGTATTTCATCTTGTTTCAAATTCAAGGTTAACAAGAGCTTTTCCCAAGGTTTCATTTTCTCTTCAACAGAACAAAAAAGATCCTAATTTTTTTTCTCTTCAAAGTTATCTAATGCGGGTACATTTGTGTTAATGTCTCTTTTGAAGTACAGTAGCTTTTTGAGTTTGGTTGACATATTTTCCAAGCCTGAGGAGTGTTAAAGTGATTCAGTGCATTTTGAAAAAGAAAATACATAAAACTGTTCATTTTCAAAAATGGAACTTGTTTAAGCTGCTTATCTGACGAATCATAAAAACTGAGGTTTTAACCAAGCTAATTTTGCCAAAAATGTTTCTTCAATGAAGAAATTAATGATTGCAAGTATCAAAACCTTTATCTGCTGAAGATAGATCTCATTCATGTATTGGTACACAGTGCCTCTTGATTTAAACATGCAAATGAGAGAACGCACAGTAATGCATATTCAGTACCAATGAAGCTCTCCAAGTTGCTCGAAGAACAGCTGATTGTCAAAGTGACTAGCAGACTAGTGAAATTAGTAATAAATGTGCAAAACCTAACCTATGGTCACACATAATACTAACTTGGTATCACAGACCTTCAGTCATCTTCACAATCTCTCTCTAACTAGGCCTAATAGCATAACTTTATTAGAACTAGGTCTCTGACTAGGCTATTAGTATTACGCTAATACATATGCTACTGCTAGTACTAGTAAGAGTAACAGTAATCTCAAGTTCTAACTGACATTTGATGAAGCTGATCGAAGGAACACTGACTCACCATAGTTATTCAATTCAGCAATAATCTCACTTCCAAAGTCCTATGATATGAAAATACTTGTCCAATGATAAAACACAGAGGAAGAATTAAGTTGAGAAGAAAACAACTGGTACCACTACTAATTAATACAGCCTACTACTATCTAACAGTATTAGTGTTTAGTATATATATGTACAGTATTACCTTACCAATGCATTACCATTATCAGTACGGAATACTGCAGACGGACCGAGGAGCTAAATAAATAAGTACAGGCCATGAGGCAGTTATTTTTATGACACTGAGCTACCACGAATGTGGCGAAGCCCATAAGTTCTTATGGATTACAACTTCACATCTGGTGGCTTCCAATTCAACATTTTAACTCAAATTTGAAATCTAAAACTAAAACTTGAGAAGTAGGCAATGTGTTAGACATCTGACACTGTCGCTGTTTAATATTCATTACTTGAACGTACATCTAGTAGTGGTCTAGTCTAGCTGACTAGCTCTTATAATAAGAACCATTTTTTCCAAAAATGCCTTCAAAATTGTACCATTTTTACACTATTTCTGTTAGTTTTAACAACTGTAACTGTTATTTTCAGTCATTACAAGACATATTTCATCCATGAACAACACCAGTGGTACATTGAAACATTAAAAAAAGCATAACATCAAACATCATCTCATGTTTTTTCGAACGCACATAATCACTATCAAGTCTATCAGATTGTAAAATTGAACCCATTTTGCTTTTTGACCAAGTGAAGGTTAATGAGCCAATAATCAGTGAATTTGATTCCATCCTCACAACACAGTAACCTAGAAACTCTTGTAAATTACACACATTTAAAAGCAAACTGGTAAACTTTGGAAATACAGTACTTAATCAACTTTAAACTTTAGTCTTTGAAATGAAGCTTGAAAGTCAGCTAGTGACCTGCTTCTGAACATTATTATGCAGTTTGACTACCATCGAAACATTTACAAAAATCAACGAAAACAGAAATACATACATGTACTTCAAGAGAAAATCTCATAATGTCAAGAGAAACATTCCATACATACTTGTGCATGCATATATGTGCAATTAATGCCAATTAAAATACAGTTCGTTTAGGTTTTTTATGTGGGTGTGTAGCTAATTCTTGTATAATGCCAAAATTACAACAGAGTTCATAAGCTTATACTATTGGTGTGTAGCTATTTAAACTTAGCTAATAATAAATTGGATGAGTTTCTATTGGGCGATTGCTAAAAATTAAACAAATTTTTTAATGGTTTCAGTAACAAATTGGTCAGCATTTATTGGAGAATAACATACATAACTAGCTGTACTGTAACCCATAGACCACACTCAAAATGCTGGATGTTGCAGTACATTTAAACACATGGCCATGTTCTGACAGCCATAGCTACTGGTTACCATGGATGCTGTCTCTACTTATCACTATCATATCCTTCCATTTTACAAATGAAATGTTTATCTAGTCCCTGATACACAGAGGTACTGTAAGAGTATACATCCCCTTGCTTCATGGGAAGATTAAGAAGAATAATTCATGCTTTTCTTCCACAGGATATCAAAAGTAATTCACTAATCCCATAATACTCAAAAGCAATGCTATCTGGATGAGGTCAGTGCAGTCGCTATGGTTACTCTGCTTTTTAAAGAACAACATTTATTGAATGTTTTCATGACGCTTGCAAAATTCATAACTACAGCCCATGGGAATGATGGGTTTTAACAAAATTTCATTAGAGGATATTTAACTTAATCAAATATATATTTAATCAAAGTTGTGTTCTCTCATAAATATAACAGTAAATTGATATACAGTGTGCTACTGTAGTATATATGTCAGTCTGTGGGATATCATGGCAGTCATACATACCAAACTAGCATCATGGACACAGTCTATGCTTTACTGTAGTATTCATTGAAGAGCAACACCCTATACAACTACACTAATTCCAAGACCTGTAGTAATACTGTAGGTACCTGCATAATGGGGACAGGTAAAAGCAAAGTATATATAAATAAATAAGAAATAACAAAATTTCTTTAACTAACATAATACTGTAACACTATAGTATTGATTACCTGAATAATGTTCATCAGCATTTGGCCCAAATTTTGGCATGCTATAATAATGCTAATTGTTTTGAAACTCCAAATCTCCCTGGTTTGGGTAATTTACAAACAACGATACATGTACCTGTCTAGACACTACAGCCCGATAAGCGTCAATTTTTGAAGCACTTCGCCCCCTTGACCCGCCCCCCTACCCCCTCCGGGTCATTATGCCCATTACTTACTCCTTCCAGATCTAATTGTCTTGAAAAGTGCTTTCCTGAAGATCTTCAAGCTTATTTCCAGACACTGAGTAGTTAGTTGTAAATGAGAAGATCAATATATCTCAGTGAGCTGGAAAAAAAAATCTACTTTGAGGGTGGTAGTAAAATTCTAGCATACAGGGGCTATTACTAATGATCTTCAACTGGTTATAAAACGAATCAGTCTTTACTGTATTTATAATATACAGTAAGTTACCTTCTAGAATATGGCAAACGTTTACATGGTCAAATGTGAGAAGTTTAATTGTGGTGCTCAAGCACTTTACACAGCATTTTCACTCTTCAATGACATTGTGACATTTTGCTAGGTCTGCATAACATTGAAAATATAAGTATGTAGAGTTGGGTCAATAGCAATAATGTAAAACTTAAATGTACAATCTTTATCATTTTTAGCATTCATCACTAAAATACATACAGTACAACAGTACAAGGTATTGTATGGCAACACAAAACAGGTTAGATATGCTAAAACTGTCACTAATTTTCAAACTTTATGACCCATTGTTTTTTTTTTTTTAATGTTTGGATTATATAATTTAGTTACATTTTCACAAGTTTTTAAATACGATAAATACAGAAGATAGTGATAACATAAACTGAGCAGAAAAGCAAGACAGTCTTAACTGAAATTTGGTGACATCACACGATGCATCATCATCTGTTTGCTTCCCTCTATACTCCCTTTTAATGTATTAAACAGGATGTATTATAGTCCCTTTATAGTCCCTTTTAATGTATTAAACAGGATGCAGAAGACAATGCTATTACTTAATAATAGGGGTTGCTTTGTTTTTGAACAGACAATAGATTTAAATGTATTGTCTAAGGTTCTAAGTATGTAAAGCTGAGCCAACAGCAATAATGTAGCACTTCACTGAAAGGTACAATTCTTATCACTTTTTAGCATTAATCACTAAAATACATACAGTACAACAGTACAAGGTATTGTATATGGCAACACAAAAACAGGTTAGATATGCTAAAACTGTCACCAATTTTCAAAATTTATGACCCATTTTTTTTTTTAATGTTTTGGATTATATAATTTAGTTACATTTCACCACTAAAAAAATTAAAAACAGAAGATAGTAATAATATAAACTGAGCAGAGTAAGCAAGACAGTCTTAACTGAAATTTGGTGACATCACATAATCTGTTTGCTTCACTCTATAGTCCCTTTCAATGTATCAAACAGGATGTAGAAGACAATGCTATTACTTTACAGGGGTTGCTTTGTCTCTGAACAGACAATAGGTTTTAATGTATTGTCTAAGGTTCTATGACACTGAAGTGTGGGCTACAAATGTAATTAAGTTTATAGCACTTACCCAAAATTGAGTAGCTTTATTATGTGTTCATTCATGAACAAGAGCCTTTTCAGTGTTCTCTGTGGAGACTACAATGGCCACATATGTGCCTTAATTTACAAAATGATGCAATGTGCTACTTAAAGTCTATAACCCAATCAAGTTTGGTTCACTTCTGGCACTTATAATTTCATATTTTTAAGACCAAAATCTGCCTTCATAACCTTTGATCTACCATAACCAAACCTTCATAATTGCATTAAGATTAACAAGGACTTTACATCAACACAAAAAATGGAAAAAATTCCAATGTATGGTACAGATAGTTCATTCCTCTCAGTTTACAACTGTACTGTAACCCCATTGTGAATAATCTAGCAACCAAACTACACACCTACCTATCTTTATACCAAGTTACCATGGGGCCAAAATAAGGCACTTAACACACTATAAGGGGTAAGTTACATAAGTAAAGTTCAGGTGAGTTCACTTGTTTGCTTAACACTTAGTGCCAAGATGATCTAATTTGCCTGATGCATTGCATCGTTTCATTCGTTTGCACTGTATGCAAACCCTTACCATTTTTCAGAAGTGATGTTAAACAAAAAATGCTAGAATCTTCCAAAATAATGTACACTATATTAGTTCTATTTTGCTCGAATCTGCCCAACCTGCTAACTAGGAAGTACTGACAACTGTAATGGAGACGCAAAGTTGGAGACTTTACCATCATACTGTACATAAAACTTAAAGGGTGTGAAGACTCGCGCACAAAGAAACGTCTCATGCCGGTAATCTGACCTAGTTTCGACTGAGGTGTAACAGAAGTGTTAGACACCACCATCGATCCCAGAAAATACACACACAGCTTGCTACAATCGGTAATTAGACACAAGTGTACAGTCACTACAAACAGCTACGGTCAATACCCACAACACAGTGTACATAGAAGCGATGGACATCTCAGGTCCAGATCAAATATAACAAGGTATCACGTTTCATTACTGTCTGCATTTTGTAGCGACAAGAAAAAAACTTCACTTGCAGGCAACGGAAAGTTCACTTTTTCACAGGGTGGCACGCGGTTTGGGGCAAGTCTTCAATGCCTTTAAAGCTTATCAGTATGACCACAAAAACAAACAAAAAATGATCAAGCTAAAATTTGCTAAAACTTTTCAAAAGTTCTTTCCTAATTATTGTCAAACATAAAAGAGTTATCACTTATAACTGGGTGACGTAAGCAGTCCAGGTTTAATTTTCAACTACAGTCTTCTATAATTACCGTAGCAAAATCATTACAAACGTTACATTGCTATAGGAACCATGGTTGTTGTATAATTTGTATGTTTTCCTTCTTCTTCTTTATGTAACAATAGTCTAGAACTAAGTATAAGTGAGAAGATATGTAACCCTACAGTATTAGTGCTGATGCAATGGGTTTGCAACCACTTACAGTAGCTAGCCAATTTACTATGATTACTATGAAAAAAGCTCCACATTATCTGGAACTGGCTGTTGCCAACTGCAAAGATTTTGAACTTACAAGTATGTGTACTAAATAGGCACAGTGTAACCTTAAATCAGATTAGAGACAAAATGCACACAGTTGCACTTTAAATCAATAATCTTGGCTCTTGCAGATCTAGAAATTGGAATGTTCAAACAGACTCTTTTTTGGATATTTTATTACTATGAGTGTGATACTTGTGAGTAGTGTTCACAGTGCTCATTTTGTGACTTAAGTGTAGGGAGGGAGGGGGGGGGGCATTTTTAATGGGTGTTAAATTAATTTACTTCAATTATGTTGCCGGCTCCAGTAATGTGAATGTATACTTAGATACTACAGCACACTTATGGTACTATATAAACGTAGTTAAAGTGAAAGTTGAATATATCTATTTTGAAGTATTTGCACTCCACAGTTCCGTAGTACTGTACAATAAACATCCAACATCCTGTTGGAGGCATGGATAACTTCAGTCAGGGATTTCATATATCGTCCCCAAACAATTGTCTGGTCACATTACTTTACAAACCATATCTACAACAATTTCATTAACTAAAGGTGTTGCCTGGCAGTCAATTACAGTAATAATCTAGTAGATCTACGTACATGTATTAATACATGTACAACTTGATTCCCTGTAACTAGCAGACGAAGGCACTGAAACATATATTTAAGTAATGTTACTGAAGTGCATTTTCATGTTTAAGTATTTCTTATTAACTAGACTATACAAAAAATGTGCAGTGGGCTTTTTAAAAAGTTGTCATATATTCATACATTTAACATATATTGCAACACTTTTCTCTTTAGGGTATCGCGGGCCAGCCGGTTCAGGATTCTTGGCCTAAGATGTTGTATTTTAATTGACCAGAGAACGAAAACATACACAAAATAAATCCAGAGAGGTAGTTGTACAGTTAACCCAGATATACTGAATACAATAAGACTTCTTTCAGCAAGGTTGAGTGCGTAGAACTAGATGCATTGTACAATCTTGCGGCTACAGGGCACTGAAGCCTACCATCAAGATGTTCCTTCCAACATCAACCAGAGTAGACTGTCCTGTCCCACCCAAGTAATACATTTTATATAAATCCCTTAAAAATACATGGAAATACCACATCTATACAAATAGTAAACTTTACCTTAGAACTTAGCTTAAGATATATTACCCAAATACTACAGTGCATTCCCACCAACCCCCAAACAATTGTACTCCTTTACACAGAGATGAATGAGATCACATGCTTATCCTAGAAAATATCACATGTTTTACATCATTACATCACAATCACAGGATAAGCCTGATACCACATGTCGATCCATAGGAGCTGCCCCAAAAGCCATAACCTGGTAACACTTAAAACGGTCTTAATGCCAAGAGAGATAATCCCCATATAATACCAAAGGGGATATAAACTACCACAATGGCTCCACACCGTCCACACAGAAATCCCCCATTGCTCCACGACTTAACAGTAACAGCATTACAATATTAATATCCCTATTTAAATGTATACCTCTTTATAAGCAACACCCAACAAGGGACCTAACATTGAACCATGAGGAACAAAACTACACACATCCTGGGAAACAGAAACACAACCACTAACAACAACCCACTATTTCCTCCCAAACAGAACCAGATACTGCTGACTTACACGTAAAATTGCTGCTGTGCAGTGTTCTTGTGTCGAACAAAAAAACATCATTAAAGCAGCAGTTCCGATAGCAGAAATGCATGGATGCCACAATTTACATGTTTGTCTTGTACTGTAACTCTCTGAACATTGTTTGAGAAGAGAATTTGGTGTTCATCCATCGGACGACGACGACGATGATGGATGAACACCATCTTCATCATCATCATCATCATCATCATCACACAGATTGGGTTTCAAATGTACTTAGAACTATAGAGTTCCTTAATCTTGGGATTCACATTTAACAAACTACATGTAGCTGAGCTTTCAGTCAACCCTCTAGCAAGCTAACTGTATTCACACAGGCTGACAAACCAGGATGAATATTTGCACTCTCATAAGCCTAGTAAGAGCAATGCCAACTGGTGACATAAATAAAACTTTGAAAACTGAGTCTCCTTATTCATCACTTCATGAAACATAATGCTTTTCAAGTGACTGTCAAGCAATGATACTATTTCATGCTCTGGCTTGCCTTTATCTGTGAGCCACAAATGATCTTTTCATCTGTGGTCATAAGCAATCATGGTTTAATTAAGTTCAAGTTATCTCTAGGAGAACAAGGCTATTAAAGAGATCAAATCAAAATTATTCACAGTCTTTTTCAAACCTGAAGATATTCATGGGACACTTTTAATCCGGGGACGGTACCTGAAATCCGGGACTGTTCCTAGAAGTCGGAATGTGTGGTCACCTTTGACTTATCTATAGGCCAATTCGGTAATAAAGTTATGCTTTTAACTGTTGTAGGCTCATTGTGTGTATGACAACTGACTGTTACTGCTAGAACTTGCCAAGCTGGATCTATTCTCAATGCAAAAAAGACACCTTCGACAAGACTTAATCACAATGTACAACATTATTAACAGGAATATTGATATAGACGTGGAACAAATAATTGAGTTTCTGGAACTATCAACAACAAGGGGAAATTCAAAAAAAATAAGGCCAAAACAAGTGAGACTAAAAATAAGAAGAAATTCATATTTTTGCCAAATTTGGAAAGTGTGGAACAAACTGCCAGATCATGTAATTACAGCAAAGTCATTAAACCAGTGTAAAATCAGGCTAGCCAGCAACAGGATCTTTAAGGGTCACGAGACCTTCTATCCTTAAGAGCCATTCTTCAAGCACCAACGCAGAGAAGAGTGGCGATCCAGGTAAAATACAGGTAAAAACTGCCAACAACAGCCAATTTGAACTTTGAAGCTATTTTTAACATTGTGGCTGATTGCAGAGTAATATTCTTGCCAATGTCATTCCAGTATGTCCACTGAGCTAGTGTAGCCACAGAAGAAACTCCTTTTGGTTATATACTTGCTTCAATAAATATTAATTTTTGTAAATCTTGAATATTGTGGATATAATATGCATGTAAAGATTATACTGATATGTGGTTCTCAATATGCCCATCCTACCCAGTGACTGTCTACTCTGCACTGCATAACAGAATATGAACATCAAATAAATTTCAAAGTTAGGCCGAACAATGTAACAAGACCTTAATATTAATAAAAGAAAGGTGCTTAGGCCTACATGTGCATTTTCAAAGACTTTTTGAAACACTACTGTAGGCCTACTGTAGCTCTTTAGTGTGAGTCTGAGCTAAAGGGTCATCCATGTTACTCCAAACACGCTAGAAATTTAGAGAATGGTCATCCATGCTCATGTTGCAACAAGCATTTACTACCATTCTAAAAGTAGGTATCCACACTTAATACTAGCCTATGGCCGTATGGGGGGCCTAACCACATTGTTAATATTTCACAATCCTCAGGCTTATTTTGAAGATGATAACCTTGGTAGGTGCCAATTAATACCAATGACTTTAATTTGTACCATGGCTATGCGTCTTCAACGATAGGATGGGCTAATCAATAAGGCATCATGACCTTGTATAAAGGAACCCATGGCATTAAGCCCAAAAACATTCTTCATCTTGTTATACAGTTTTATACAACACCTAATTATATTCCGGCCATTTGATTGGTCAATTGCTCTTCGATTGCATGCAAAATCCGCTCTATTGCACTCTATGACATAGAACCATGGGTTATACTTTTTTGATAGCACTTTTTTCAATGGTAAGAGAGCAGAGAAACCTGTCTGTTCA
>KN883498.1:11628-25188 GCA_000934455.1 Apostichopus parvimensis | reverse complement strand
TATTCTTGATTCCTTTGCAGTACAACCAGGACCTAATTGATGAATTCAGGAAAACTTTCTTTGATAAATATCCAACAGGTTTGATGATTTTGTAATTTACTTTCAAGTCTGATCTTGTACGTAAGTCATTTTAATTAACGACTAGAAACAATACCGTTTTGTGACGGTTTACATTGTTAAATCGATATACTAAAAGGTAATCGGCAGCATCAAATCTATATCCCATTAAGGTACTTTTTCCCAAAAAAATATCAAAATCAGCAGAATAATTTAAAGACAGAAATTTTCAGAGAGATGATGGTTTTAAAGTTAAATTTGAAATTAAGGTTTAAACTTTGTTTGAACAACGATTGACCCGAGGGAAGGAGACTGTTGGTTTATCATACATGTGTGATAGCGTGCAACATTCTTGATAGGTTTGTGGGTCACAAGGGACTAGTTTGATTTATACAATTGTTTGAAGCTCACAGTCACCTTAAAGAAGGTTTGTTGAATGGAAGAAACACTTTTGATGTACATAAATAATTCCTCCTTTCTGGTTGACCAAATCATTTGATAGTTTTTAGAAGCTTCCTTTAAACTCCAGTCTTGTTTTCTTTCCTCTTCCATACTTTGACAATATTCATTGTGTTGAATGGTCTTGTTTTCTGGTTTGTGCCACTGTTTTCTTCACTTGATTTCCATCTTGTTGGTATTGTCAGTGTATACATTTTAGAAGTATTCCTTAGTGTTTGTGACTTTAATGTTTAGGTCATGAAGACTTTGATGCAAGGGATATTCAAAGAGTGAAGAAATATGACAAATACCTCTACAACGTCCTCATCATCAGTAAGTCCAACGTAGATGTGGCCGTCGAGAAACTTGAGAAGATCTTAAAATGGAGGAAGGAGTTTGAAATTAACGGTGAGTCCTCGAGATGCCAACTGGCGTTACTGGAAATATCTATCTAAGGGTGCAATTGGGCTTCAGAAGTGAAGAATTCTTCAGAAGCAGAAGTTTCTTCATTTGCAGTAAAGTTTGGCATAATTAGTCATATTGTCACGAAAGGGTCGACGAAAAATTCTCTGTTGGAAGGTGCAACTGTCTTACAAAAATGAAAAAGATAGGTCTGTTAGAATTGAAGTAGCATCTCTACCAAAACTGTGACACATTCCAACACTCAATCATCACAATAGAACTGCAGGATCTAAAATATGTTTTAATCAGAAAAAGCAGAACTATTACCATACTTAAGTATTTACTTCACTCCTCTTACCTGTCTTCTCTCAATTTCTAAATATATTCAAAACAATCTACCTAGCCTACAAGAAAAAAGTAGAAATGTTGTAGGCACCGGCTCCCCCAGACCCAGTTCAGGGTGACACCCCACTTCCTCTTCCTATCATTCAAAAGTGGATACATAGAGGAGATGGACAAGTAGCATCATTTGTTCTTTATCCAAACCAGCCAAGTCTTTGGGGTATCAATTGTGCTAATGGTTGTGCAGGATTTTGCTTGATATCGTTAAGACACTGACAGTACGTACTGGAGTATTTCATAAAGTGAATGTAACATAAACAACTTTTGCCTGAGCCCTATGCAATTACAGTAGCTACTGAACTTTGAAATGTGGTGTTGTGAGATCCGTAAAACTCCATGTTAATCCTGCTTGATGTTTTACCAATGGCACCTACCATTGGTTCATTTGTTTTGATCCGATTTTTTTGTTTTTGACCCATAAGTGTGTGACAAAATTTTCACGGAGCACTTGAAATGGTAATGTTCAATATCAATATGCCAAATTACTCTATTGGAAATTGTCATATCATTTATTAATATAACATTGTTAGAATCACCGGTAAAAAGTTTGAATGTGTTAAAGGAGGAAATAAAAATAGAAAATAAAGAAAGGGGTAAATATCAAAGATTTAGTACATTACTAAAAACAAAAACCTGTAATTCATACAGTAACAAGTAAATTAAGTCTATGTGTGACTCTAACTTTACATATCTGTTTTGGAAAAGAGCCAAGAAAGTTTTCTCTAATGGAATTTTCATTGTTATTTTCATAAGTTGTTAACAACTTTCTGGTGAGCTGTCGTTGTTCTTTCAAATTTTACCGTTATAGATCTTACATGGGACTCTTTCAGTGATGAATTCAAGACTGTTGGACCTCTATACTGCAGAGGAAGGGATAAACAAAACTGTAGAATATGTGAGTAGACAAATTTAATTGTACACATTGTGACACTTACGGTAGATTATATCTAGAGTCCCGAAAAGTCATCATCGCTTGGACTCATGATGTAAATTTACTGGTTGTTATTTTCTGTTTTTCTTTGACGTGAAGCACTGGACAGTTTGAGAGTGTTCGTCCTACTTTGGCATCATCAAAAACTATCTCAGTAAACATGCTTTAGGACCATCTTTCTCAACGGGGGGGGGGGCCTCACACCACTTTGAAGGTCCAAGATAATTTTTTGTGGGGGCCCGGGAGCTCATAGGGACTGTGGGAAAAATAGGTGTTAAGAAAATTCGAACAGGTTCGTCAACATTTGACTGATTTGCATATACTGTCAAAAACTGATGGAGCAAGCCTGAGAGTGCCATCTTGGGCAAGGAAAAGAGAAATAAATTGTCCTGACCGTTGCCACATCCATTCCCCTAGGGGGCTTTGGAACATCTATACTTTAGAATATATGATGGTTCTCAGGAATCTCTGTTTAATAGTCAAAACGCTTGTTTTTCCTCTCTTTTTTATCTATGGCTGTCTTGTTTATCGTTTTTCTTTGCCAGTGTGGTTCAGAGTCAAGCATAGCAAGAAGGGTGATGCCGAGTTAACTCGACAAGCAAAGAAGTTTATTGCCTTCTGGTTAGAGAAACTACAATGGGAGGACTTTGATAATCCAGTGGTCATTGTACAAGATATGACTGGAGCTGGTGTCTCTAATATGGTAAGGAAAACAGCTTGTGAACGGGACGGGTAGAGGAGGCATGTCATCACATAGAAACACGGCTTCCAATCTATGTGACACTTATCGTTGTTATCGTTACACTTTGAGTGAGTACAGAGGCAAATGTACCAAGGCAAATCAGATATGTTAATTACAAAGGTAACTTATACAGCAGTATATAAAAATGCTCACTTTCTTCAAGTACACTGGTTAATCTTGTAATTCACAGGAACACAAAAATTGTCAGAAAGTTTGCCCTCTCATGTTTGACATGAGAAATGGATCTTGGGAAGTAAGAGATACTTTAATACATGGTTTAAGTTGCTAATTTGTTCAGTACATGCTATACTGTTACACTTTCAGTTACCAAAGAGTGTATCGTAAAAACTATTTAAAAAGAAGAAGAAGAATAATATTTCATTTCAGGCATCGATAATTTGTTTCTTGAAAATGTTTTTCTATGAGAACAAAGGTTGGAAGAGTTGGTCACACAGTTGGTCCACAAATTTCAGTAAGTCTGTGAAAAGAGAAAATCTATGTAAATTCAGATAATGTATGTCAAACTGCAGCACACTTGCAAGATGCTTGACAGAAATCTAGATAGAAATCTTCATTTTTACAGGGGTAAATATGTGATAAGCATGCAAAATTTCTGTAAATGTTTCCACATTTAAAATTATTCATCAAACATTGCTAACTGTAATATGATATTAAGCAACAACATCCTTGGATAACTTTTCAGACCAGGAAATCCCTCTAAAAGCAACATTGCTTCATCAGTTTGTTTGTTTTGTGGAAAAAAACAATGTTTCCTCTTTCTCTGTAGGATCTTGACGTGATTAGGTTTCTGATCGGAGCTTTGGAGTTATACTTTCCTGCTCTTTGTGGTGAGTATATCATATTGTTATATTAAAACATAAATTCCTATTTATCTGAAAAAATTCACAAAATTGTCATTTGTACCGCACAGTTGTTGTCTAATTATACAAATTCAGATCTTCCAAATGTTTGAAGATTTTTAAGTGAAAACCTCTTCCAAAACATTTCCTATAATGTAAAATGGTGAGAAAATAACCCATCGAAGTTGGTTCGTTAATCTGTTTAGGATTGTTTAATGTTTTAACTGAAATTTAACATGCAAATAATGCAGTTAAAAAGTGGATTAGAGAGTGTCTAAACAGGTGTCTTCACTATCACAACCTGAACTTGTTTTTGCAAATTTACATTTTATGATGAATTTAAACATATTTTGAAAGAAAATGATTATGAAATGCTTTTAGTAGGATTGAGTAGGCAAAGCGAAAAATGTTGGTTCTCCACTGATTCTGCTTATTTCTACAGTTTGAAGTTAACATCTGCTAAAAATCTCTCTCTATCTCTCCTTTAACAGAGATGCTGTATATATATGAGATGCCTTGGATTCTCAATGGTAGGTTCATTCTTTGATATCATGGGAGGTTCAATGTACATATATGAAGATGGCATATTAACATTAAATACAAATAGACCCACACACTGTACAGGTCTTCTTTGACACAAGAATTTTTTGTTTTAATTTTAGAGTGGTAATTATTAATGGAAGACCTACATTGAGTAAATCTGATATTAAAAAGTATTGAGAAATCATAAATAGATGCCGATAATATTGCAGGAAGAAAAACAATAAATAAATAAAAATGTGAGATGTCTTAATCATCTATGATCTCATAGAATTTGCAATGCGTCCTTGAATTTTGATCAGCTCTAAGAGTCACTGTGGGTTTCTTATGAACTTTATTAACTTTAATAAATGAGTTACTGAAAGTAGTTGTACCATTAATGTCCCAATGGATAGTTGTTGGGCTACAGGAAATTCATTAAATTTGCGATATTTATCGAGAGGTAGCTCTCTTTATCTGCATGTGAATTAAACACAAATAGCATTTTGATTGTAATTACAGCAGCAAAGTAGGGAATAGTTTTTGGCTGTGCAATTTGTAGAAATTGTCATCCTGTGATGTTTCATCAAAAGTTATCTGCTTAACAACCACCAGATTGGATTTAGTTTTTTTCTTCTTCTGTGAAACACCATTTTGGACATGGTCTAAAAATTTACAGATTGTAAAACACGACACAGTCATCAATTAAACTGTGGCACGTCCTAGTAGAATACATTTCCCAACATTTCCCTCCTTTTCGAGGAGCGTTGTGGTCATATTTAAGGCAATGAACTTGCGATCTAAGTCCTGGCTAGGTTATTATGTTGCGTCCTTGGGCAAGGCACGTAAACTCCATTGCCTCTCTTCCCCCCAGATTTATGAATGGGCATCTACAAGGTACTTGTAAATATTGTTGCCTGTATCGGTCTGTGGCTGCGCCCTATAGGAAGTCCATCGGAGAACACATGTGGCCCACTGTAGTGCCGGTAGGCCAACTGTGCGAATTGTACACAGTTGGGTGTGCGGGTGTGACAAATTACCAAATGACAAGGGGTTAAATTGTGAATAGTAGTGTGAGACAGCCTTGGTCTTGTTTCATCACTGTAAACCTTCCATCTTTCAAGTTTCTATTCTAGAAACTCCCAAGTTCCTCATAGCTCTCTCCCCTCTGTCTCCCCTTTGTTCTCCCCCTTTTTATCTTTTGTTCTCCCCCTCTCCCCCTCTTTGTTCTCCCCCTCTTCCCCTCTTTGTTCTCCCGGTTCTTCCCCTCTTCCTTCAGCCCGGTCTACATTTAATTATGTTAATCTAGTGAGCAGTTCATTTATTTCTTGTGGGTGATGTCGATAGTGTGCTTAGTTTCATCCACCTCAATATCGTTAAGACAAGTTCAACTTTCATTCTTTGCTTTCCCATAGCTATTTGGAAAATCATTGAGAGGTTACTGTCAGAAGAATCTAAGGCCCATTTGAAGTTTCTCAAGGCCAAGGATGTAATGAGCTGTTTCGAAGCAGATCAACTTCCACCACACATGGGTGGAACAGTAAGTTTTTTATTTCTATGCACCTGTTGATCAGCTTCATATGCAACAGTGTTTGAATTTTTAAGAAAATGTAGAAAGAAAAAAAATGTTGTAACTGTAAAGTCTGCTTTGGACATGATCTGTATCATATATGAAAATATGTCTGAAGTACGAAATGTCTAGAGCAGAAAGTATTCATCAACTGCAATAAATATATTTTTGAAAAATTTACTTAATAGATTATGATCAAACTGTTGTAAATTGATGACCTACATGCAAAATGCTGCTTCAAGTCAGAATAAAAAATATCTGTTTTCTCATTAAGTCACAACAACAGCTAAAAGACAAAGCCTTTAAACGTTAATTAATGCGTTAATAAACAAGTCACACAGGAAGTGAGCTTTTGTCCATTCATATCAAACCATCAAAAGCACTTGTTTTGTTGATGGCTCATTAGTAATACATTGTGTAAGGCAGGACTTTGAATCGTGTCCAAGAGTTTGTTTTGTATTGTCTCTAGTTGCATTCGAGATGAAAATAGAGAGTACAGCACAAAACTAGTTTCAATTTCTGTTTGTGGATCACAGGGGAGAGATTGTTGGTGTGACACACACATGGTGATTATCATACACTGTGACAGCAAGTAAACACACATGGTGATTATCATACACTGTGACAGCAAGTACTGTTAAAAATTGTGTCTTTTGTTTTTGTCAACAAGATATTTTGGGATACTTTACTATCAAATGGTAAGTTTCATGTGTTTGTAGGAGAGAGGGGGGGAGGGTGTTTCAAGACTGTTTGTGTGTGGAAAGACTATTAGCTTGTACTGTACACTTCAAGTTTTGATTGTTTCCTGTGTGTGGGGAATGGCAAAGAACCCGTATGGTGGCAGCTTCATGTTGAGTGGATCGTTGATTTGGTTAAAAGCCACACTGTTCATTGTTCAAGTTTCACATTAGGTGGGTCGTTCGTTCAGTTAAAGCCAAGTAGCTTGGACGATGTATTTCATGACTGGATGCATCCTTTATACTGGGAAACCCAAATGGCTCGTAGCTAAATTACTCTTTTAAGTTTAAGCCCAAGTGATTCATCGCTTTTCTCTTTCAGTTGGATTGTGTCATGAAGGTGGAAAGAGATAAGTTTGGGTGGTTTGTTGATTTGGTTTAAAGCTTAATATGACTCATTACTCACACTTCACACAATGGATTGTGTTCTGTAGGTGGAGAAACCAAGATGAAACATAGCTAATACCACTTCCAAACATCTGGTAATATTTGAAATGTCAAATTATCAACTTGCTTTGCACCGTGACACTTTGGAAGATGTTTTCAGATAAGAAATAACCAGATAAGAAATAACCATTTTTTGATTGTTCCTTCATTCCTCTTGCTTGTCAACCTGTTTTCCCTAGATCAATAATCCCTACAGGAACAGTACACTATGACCTTTGAGGACCTCTGATGCTTATTCAATGCATTTTTCTCAAATCTAGCATCCAAGCCACTCCAAATTTTTCATCTTACACTTTGTTGATTTTTTTGGTATTCCTCCAAAGGATACATATGAATGGTCTTACCCACCACCGGAGCAGTTCAGAGACACAGAGGATGACCCAGAGGAAGAGGAAGAGGAGGAGGAGGATGAAGATGAGTCAGAGGATACCAAGATGCACAGCATCCTAGAAGGTGATAGAAGTGCGGACGAAATATCGCCAGATGCACGGAACAGACCGGGCACATCTGGAAAATCAATGCCACCGATGCCAAGCAAAGAAGGGGGTGATACCTTGAAATCCACCGAAAATATACCTTTGAAGGAAGATCCTGATGTGGCCGTTAAGAAGGTCAGTATAATATGCTATGAGATTCTATTGATCATGTGACATTGTTCCCAAAATGAATTGAAGTAATTATCACAGAATGTTATCTTTTTCTGGGAGTTTGAACATAAATCCATGTTTGTCAATATGTCATGGATAGCGGTCAATGTTTGTTAACTATGAACTGTTACATCGCCTGGCACTATGAACATTAATATTTCATTTACCATGAACAGCAATATTGTCTGTAACCATGAACAGCACAATTGCCTCTCACTGTGAATAGGAATATTACCTGTCACCATGAACAGTGAATGGGAAATCACATCTTAGCCCTTCCCGTAGGTCCATTTTGCTGATGACTCAGAGAGAAACAAAGAAGAGGTTGGTGAGTCTCAGAGAAGCAAAGAAAAGGCCAATGCACCTCTGGAGAACAAAGAAAATGCAGATCCTAGCCAATCATCAGTGAAAGCCAAGTCTAAGGTAAGGTGCCACTGAGCCGCCATTTAAAGCCAAGAGTAGAGATGGCATGTAAGGCCCAATGTGAGGTTAAATTAATACCCCATAGAAACATCAGTTAAAGACCAGTGTAAGGGTATGTAGTACCGTCTACATGTATGCCAACCTTAGACAACAGTAAGGTAACTTGCAACCTGCCACACATGCCATTTTGTTAGGCCAGTGACCCAGGATCTTCCATGAGGACTGAACCATGACCCCCACCCCATCAGAAATCAATTCTCAGAAGGCATGAAAGATAACTTGGACTTGATATTAAAAAGAAAAATGACTTAATTTGACCTATAAACTCCTTAAAATACCACTGAAGACCACGTAACATAACTCACTGCCACCTTTACAAATGCCACATAAGACAAAGGTGAAGGGTAGGGCATTGTACTTAAACCCTCAGATTAGGTGATGCATATGCAATATGCCTCTGTGTGAAAATAGATAGTATGCATATGCTGATTAACACTCTTATCTGTCTTAGGGGGACACACCTACCTCATCATTCCCTGAATGTTCGGGTGGAAAGGGAAGGCTTGATATAAGCCGGTGTTTGTGCATGACAATTACATGAATATGGCTTTAATTGAACTAAAAGTTGTTAAATGCTCCTAAAATGGGCTGCTTATTCAGCCTCTCGTGGCGGATACATGCAAATTTCAAATCTCGTCAATGGTGTCGTTGCCGTTGTGGACGTTATCATTACAGGTGTTGTGATAGTAGAGTTGTTATAATTTTGCATTTTTGATGTTTTTTTATTTTGTTCTTTTTTAGAAGAAAGCTACAATTGCAAAAAAGAAAAAGATGAAAGAAGTGCATGTAGGACCTTTAATATCAACCAGGTTTGTTTTTTGCCAAATTTTTATACTTTAATTTAAATAGAATCTCAAAGTTCTATATAAACTGCACAGTTGTAGTTGGAAAAAAAGAATGCACAGTGATATGTCAATATGTTCAAATTTTACGACAGATTTTTTTTTTTTTAACCTTTCCAGGATGAACTCACATCTTTTTTTGACACATGATTTCATTCCTTAGACCAGGGGAGAGCCTCATCTTCAAGCCAACAGGAAATAAGAACAACCCCAAGGAACTGAAGTCAACGTTTACTGTCTCAAATATGACAGACAGCAAAGTAGCATACAAGGTAAGTCTTTATCATATTCCTGCTTCTTATTTTAGGTCCAAAATATCATTTCAGAAATGTTAAAAATTGTTTATAGAATGTAAACGATACCTCACTGGCCAAATTTCAACATAGAAACAGAATGAGGAGTTAGTTGTTTTTTAATTTAGTCTCACTTACTGCCCAGACAGGAACAGAGGATGACTGAGGTTACAAACTTAATATCGAAAGCATTTACTTTGTGTTTGCTGAGTCACTGGATATGCCTAGTATTCATTACAGTTTCAGTTTTATTTCTTGTTATGACATCTTCATGTTTGTATGTATCCTTTTGTGATACAAAGTTTTCAATCACATTGCCATTAAATCTAGCATATCTAATTATGTTTAGTATGCTGTGGTTGAGTGATTTGGTGATTGACAATTAATATGTAAATAACGTTATATTTTACTCAAAGAAAAATTTATCATTACGTTAGGCAGAGAGCTAACTACATCAAAACATCAGCATTTCTGCTCCAATGGTATGAATCTTGCACAAGAAGTGAAAAAGCAGAAATTGATTTATTTTTTTATTTTTTATTGTCAGTGTTCATCAGGTAACATGAAAGGGAGGAAGGGTTTATTTATTTTTGTCTGTTATTGATATATTTTGATGGTTTCTTGTAAGTCTAACCAGCACTGACCTATCATTTTCCAGATCAAGACTACCTCTCCTGATAAGTACAGGGTGAGGCCGAGTTCTGGTCACATTAACCCTGAAGCATCGGTAGTCATAGAAATCATCTACCTGGGAGGTAAGTCAAACGGAATTGATGTAACAACAACAATCAGGGTTTCATTTAGTTTTCAAGAGTCACCCTTAAAGGCTGACATAACATGTTGATGATCTGTTCCAAATGAGAACATGCTTCATGTTTTAAAAATCTTTGAGAGAAGAAACAAAAAAAAACCTCTCAAAAGTTGGTGAAGTGGTATCTTACAATATGTGTACTTTTTTTTTTTAGCCAGTCAGGAATTTGAAAAATTAGGTTTTTCTTCCGTATATTGCTCCAGTACAAGGTCTCTGTAATGGAAGACATCCAGTGTGGTGACTTTGAGGGTTCATGGGTGGTATCTGAGGAAACATTTCAGATGAACAAAACCATTCCTATAACCCCTCCCCCCCCCCCCCCCCAAAAAAAACAGCCAGATTACTTGATCACTAATAGTAAGATCAACTGGTCATACAATTCGTTATTTATTAGTCTTGTTTGAAAACTAGTGTTGTTGTTTGGACAATTTTGAAAGTCTATTTTCTTGATTAATAAAGGTCAGCTTTACACTAATGTATTACTTATTACGTTATATCTTACCCATAAATACAGAAATTTGTACCAAACCTGTTAATACTGTTGTAAAGTGCATAAAGTTTAAATTTAAATAGAAATATACCGACAGATGACTGCCATTGGTTTCTGGCCACCCTTTACACCTTTACGCACAACTGTAAGGGTTAGTGTCAAATTGGCACATGGAACTTTTTGCTTACTGCTTTGTAGAAATACTCTGTACATGTACAGAGGTTATTAAATATGTGAACCGTTCTTAAAGTTGCATTTTGCTTTTTTTTTTATTCATTACTTTAGGAGAGAGTGAACAGGTGGTCCGAGATAAATTCTTAGTTTTATCGACCGAGTTAGGTGATGAAACCGTAAGGTCCACTGCCCAACTCATGGAATTTTGGAGAACTGTCTCAAAGTCAACAGTTGTGGAGCACAGGTAAGAGATAGTAAGAAATTGACGACATTAGTGAAGTTTTATTTACTTTTCAAAATCCCGTCAAATTTCCTAGAATCGCAAAGATGAAATTGGCTTTTCATTCCATGTCATACTTTATTTCATTGTAATTTTACTTCAGTTTACACAAGTCCCTTAGTCTGTTGAGAGCCTATTGAGTCGCTCATTGATAATTACTTAATTGAATTGAATTTGCATAAGTTTTTATCTGCACTGTAATTTATTTATTTCTATTGTTATGCTGTGAAATTAGTGTTGGATTTCATGAACTTTGTTTGTTGTGGGGCCTAAAGAATAATAAAGTTAATGAGGTTTGGTTTGATTCTCTGTCACATTTTATGCTCCCTTATCCCCTCCTCCTTTGCTCCCCTTCCCCTCCCCCCTCCTCAGCTACCTACCTAACAATCGATATCCCTAACAAAGAATCTGTAAGTGATAGTTCATCTAGGCTTGTCGCTGAATGAATCGATTCAGCACACACTCATACACTATTTTATACTGATAATTTGATTTGTTTGGAATGGAAGAACATGCCCCTGCTATCGACGGTGACTGTTCATATGATCTGTGATTTTCTTTTCTCTATTTTGATTACTTTCCTTAGGCTAAAGTGCATGTGTGAGACGCCTCCAGAAGCCCTAGTTATGAACCATGACATCCTTAAAGAACTTCACATACTCACGAAAAAGGTAACTGCTTTTTCTCTCTTCTGCTTCTCCCGAATGTGAACGTAATTGATAAAAACTAGGTCGGGTGAATGTTAAATAACTGGGTTGGGTGACAGATGCTGTCTCCAGTACTCGTGGTAGACATTTTAAATATCTTGCAGCTCTTTATTATCACATCGCTGACAAAGCATTGCTTTACATTAGGTTTTACATTTTATCTGATGAAGTTTAATGCGTAGTTCGTCCGCAGTATCCTATAAATAAATTATTTTGGGTCGATTCTTTCAAAAGAACATCAAGATCAGATCAAAGGATGTTATGAAAGCAATTTGAGACTACAGCCGTTCCAATTGTTTTTTTTTGTACTATTTATGAGACTGTTCCACTTTCATCTGCAGGTCTCAAAGTTTGAGGAAGATCGGCAGAGAAGTACGAGTAAGACAGGGACATCACTTCAGTTGATAGTCGTTCTGCAGTTTATTCTTATATGCATAATGCTGTACGTGATGTACACCTCACAGCCTTCCGAAGTCTTGCAGGATAGCTGTTATCAAGCTGGTTCACAACTACCCAAGGTTACATTATAGTTAAATATCGATATTTAGCGATCAGCGTTAAAGTAGAAGACAGGCGAAAGAAACAGAAACTATATGCAATTTATAAAGGAATGGTTACTCTGAAAAATAATCTGATTTGTGAAGGCATTCAGAGAATGCTAACAAAAACAGGTTCAGAGAAACTGTTATTTTATGCCTTTGTAATTCACCAACCTAAATGGGTGCTTTTATACTTTTTACAATTGGTGAATGTTTTCTTTATATATGGTGGAAAAACATTTCATGAATATGCTAAAAAAAAATTAGGAAAATAATATTATGATCCAATTTATAAATTGCATGTTGCATCCAAAATTGATGAGTTAAAAGAAGACTATTTGTAGGTTTCCTTTTTTAAGTGACATTAAGGTGAAGATTATCAAAGAGTGAACGATTTGTGTCAAAGCTTTCTTTGAAACATCTTTGGCAATCAGGCTTTAAATGTTAGGAATGTGTTTGTAGTTGAGGCTTATTTGACTGTTTGCTAATTACGACATTGTAATTAAAACGATTAACCCAACGAGACTAGAACTTTGCTGAAGTAATTTCTTGGATCAACTCCAAAGTAAGTTTACAAAACCTTGTCAGATCAAAACACAACATTGGTATATAAGTAACATCTCTTTTCTCTCAAGCTCACTGTATTACATTGATTTATACAATGGAGAGGAGATAATGTTCTGTCATGCACTGATGTGCAGTAACAGGCCAGCCACAGAAACATCCGTATCTGTAGCATCTGTAGTACACATGACGTGCATTGCTGAATTAATCTTCTACATTGTTGTAGAAATAAACCCCAATTGAGCTAGAACTTAAGTAGTGTTGTAAGCTGTTGTGACTGCTACAAGCCCTTCAGCTTCCCATTGCGCACCCCCCTACTCCCCCACCTGCTCATACATATGTGAACAGGTAGCACTGCAAATGCATTCTGGACCATTTGTCATTATTAAACCTCACAAAACCAGCTTGTTTTGTTTGCTGTATTCCATATGACACAAGAATCAAGGAGCACCCCGATACCCAAACCATGTGCGGCCATCTGAAAAAGTTAACTTTCTGTTGCTTGCAAGTGACATTTTGTTTGTGTCGCTACTGTGCTGTGGGTATTGACCGCAGCTGTATGTACTGACTGTACACTAGTGTCTAATTACCGACGGTAGCAAGCTGTGTGTGTATTTTCTGGGAT
>KN883496.1:123414-139038 GCA_000934455.1 Apostichopus parvimensis | reverse complement strand
GGGCACATCATGGCCTGGTGGGGGAGGGGGCATCTTATGACCAGGGCGTTAGTCACACCCACCGAAACCCAAAGGCCCCCTGTATAGAAATTATGAAGGTTTTTGGTTTCGATGATAATCGTAACCTATGCATTCATGCATGCGGTGTGTGTGTATGTTTGTGTATGTATATGCGCGTGTGTAAACACGCCGCGCTTGTAAACACGGTATCTCAAGAAAGGAAGCTTGGACCAATCTAATATTTGGTGTATATAAGTACCACTTTGAGTAGAAGAACCCTATTATTTTGTTGGGAGGTCAAAGGTCATTTGGGGTCACCAGGGGCCAAATAGTGAAAACCAAGCTTGTAAACACGATATCTCAAGTAGGTAAACTTGGACCAATCTCATATTTCGTGAGTAGGAGGACCACAATTAGGAGCAACAGCCTATATTTTTTTTGTGAAGATCAAAGGTCATTTGGGGTCACCAGGGGTCAAATTGAGTAAGCCTTGTAAACACGATATCTCAAGAAGAAAAGCTTGGATCAATCTTGCATTTCGTGTGAAAAAGTACCACATTGAGTTCAAGATCCCTATTGTTTGTGGTGGAGATCCAAGTCCATTTGGGGTCATTAGAGGTCAAAATGTGAAAACCTTGTAAACACGATAACTCAAAAAGGGAAGGTTGGACGAATCTCATATTAAGAATGTAGTTGGTAGACGTTCAGTACAAAATTTTATTGAGGTCAAAGGTCAGTTGGAGTAACCAGACGCCAAATTGTGGAAACCTTGTTTTATAAGCTACCGTATCTCCCACAGACCAGCCTATCAGATAACATGTACGTTACGCCTCATACGAATAGGAGGCTATTGACATTTGGAAATGAGCTTATGGGCATTCGTAGAATCTAAAACTGAAAACACGAACATATTTGCATTGGCTTCAACGTGCCGCCTGGAAGCCTTATTTTGCTTGCAGAAACGTGTACTTTGTAGTACAGCGGTTCTGTTGGACTTTTTCCGTCGTATTATTTCAGGTTGGATGTAGTTTCGTTGTGACCAGGCAGCGTTTATGAAACTTAACAGTTCGTCTAGTAAACTTTTTACTATGACCAATCTCAATGCGAAATAATTGTGTAAAACGGTCTTACTTTGGCAGTGAGTTCACGAGCTTTTGTCCGGATCGGCTGTTGATCTCAATTTGTGTAGTCTCTTCCACCAGTTTCAGCATAGCTATAGACCTTAAAGGTAACGTTCACGTTTATGATTATGCGACAACTTGAACAAGGCATTTTCCTACTGGCTATCAGTCATATTCGCAAAGTAAAGAACAATTTAAGGAGTTTCGAGACAAGTTTGCTGAAAAGCTGAAAAGGGCGCCAGCAGTCCATTTGAGTCCGTCGGGGGGGGGGGTGGCATCCGCCCTCTGACTGTATGGACGCTCCGCCACTGAACTACCTAGCACCATGTAAACTGCCTATAACTGCCTAACCTTTGTTCATAGAAAGTATTGATGTTGCAGATCTGTACTTTGGAGACTTGAACAACAATCATAGGCCTACTGGCGAGTGAAATTTGGCGAGTAGATATTTAGCCACGGTCGCCAAGTAGCGAGTACTTTAAAAATATTTGTCGAGGCCTGAAAACATTCAAAACATGATTTCTCACGGTAGAAATCATGGATACTGTTCATACATGGTATATGGATTTGCCATATTGAGTAAAAGAATCATATTGCTTGTGAGGTCAAATCTCCTAAAGGTCACCAGAGGTCAAACTCTGAAAAACCTTTTACATGATATCTAACGATGGAAATCGTGGATACCTCTAATACTTGGTGTGTGGATTCATAACATTGGGTACAATACCCCTATTGTTTCTTGTGGAGGTGTGTATGGCCACGAACAGTAGACTGATCTGTGTTTATCATGCCATAGTGTTATTGTAACAGCTAGTTCTGGTTATACTCAAGCAGAAGTCTAGTGCATTGAAGTCATCGAAACCTCAATGCATTTTGCATTCTGGTTCTAATGGTGATGTCTCCGACATCCTATCGAAGGCTGAGAGCTGTCAAGTGAGTGGCCTAACTTACATATCAAATATAACCAATACAATGCGTGGCTCAACACCAAATACAGACGGGCAACAATAAGTACACTCGAATCATTAATGCTATAAACATGAATGAAATATGTTTCCAGTATATATAGCATCAGTAATATAGCTCACATCTAGCCGACGTGGCAGTCAATGATGGACACCTTGCAGCAAGTCTCAGCCAGGTGCTAATGGCCCTAACCCAATTACTACCATGTTCCTAATAGACAACTAAATGCATAAATACTAAAATAATATAACACCATAATAAGACGTGCATATGCATAGCATATATAGGTACCACCAAACAGTAGCAAATCTATTTAAGGTCAACCTCTGACAAGAACTGTCACCAAGGGGACTAAAGAACATACATCAGCCCAAATAAGGAGATAAATGAACTAGCTGATCGGCTTATTTCATTACCGGAAATCACCAACATTACTCGATAACGACTAAGAAAACAGGTGTAAACAACTTAGTGACGTGCTCCCAGAGAATGAGTTCATACACAAAGAGGTGAACACTTGGGTCATCTGTCTGCAGATTATCTCTCTCTCTCTCTCTCTCTCTCTCTCTCTCCACCTCTCTCCACCTGGGTGGAGCTTAGCCCTTGAATCTGTGGGGTAATGTGTTCTGTGGTGGTTTACTCTTCGTGGTACACATGGAGGACGAAGCAATGGCATTCCAAAAAATACAGGGCGGCTTAGTCATGACGACTTCCTGTACTGAAGTGACAGGTCGTTGAACTCCATGAGCACCAAGAATTTGTAGATGGAAACTATCACAGGGAGGGGGAATCTAAATGTCAGTAATTCCTAATTTACCAAAACATTAGGGGTGCTATAGGAGACGTTTACTTGTATTCTACTTAACATAGAATTTAGTGTTATCGACTTTCATGAAAGGCAAACATTGCAAATCGTTTCGTAAGATATTTACCTCCCATTTTTGCTAAATGTTTGGATTGTGAATAAAAAATACGAAAAAACGATTTTCTAAGCTATGAGGGCATGACAAAAGGTCGCCTCCCAATGACGTATTGATGAGTTAGCTAAAAGTAACCAGATGAATGCCAAATTTGCAGAAACAGCCTTTACAATCATGGCTTTATGGTGTGTATCCGGGTCAAGGGGCCTGTATATCATGAACCCGGATTCAGTTTGTTGACAAAGGCGTTTTGGAAATATCATACCATTGTGTGAGCCGGATACGGAGTCGAAGGGGTTAAGGTGTGGGTTGCATGGCCGCTGTTTTACTCATATCAGACAAGTGGGAACTATTTAAAGCTGCTTTCGGAGGTTTTTTTTGTCAATTTTAACCAAGTATATGTAGTATAAATAAATAAGAGGCTCAAATAGCCTCTTAGGTTGCTTTGGTAAATAAAAATAAAATATGAGTAATTTATGATTTAAAACAAATGGCCCTGACAATTCGCATGATAGTGTACAATACAAATTTGAAAACACAAATAGAACATTGAAATATTGTGACGCGTCTCCTGCCTCGAGTCCATTTTCCTTTGGTCTTTGGACTTGTCCTTAAATATGTCGCAAGTTCGGAATGTCCTACACACGGAGTTTTGGGAACGTGTCCATCAATTTTCTAGATCCTCTCCGACATTGCAAGATGGCACACTTTGTAATTCACATTTAAGACGATCAATTTTAGATGCTTGCAGCCGCCGTTAGATCTACAGTAAATTCTTTGGCAAAACTATAGAGTGACTGAATAATTTATGTTGACTGAGACTGTTAGAACATTTTCACTGTTGAGGCTACATTAGTTTTGAATATAACGTATTGAGGTCAAACCGCACATGCGTTCGATTTATGTTTTGCTTCAGGAACAGTGGTGTTTTTTTGTTGTTGTTTTCTTCCAGTAACTCTTCATTCGTTCGGTCTCTGCGAGTTAGCCAAGATTTAGGCAAAGACGTATACTACGTCGTCTGTATGGTGTGATTGTCTTCTATAGACAACAGTACCAACACAATTCTTATAACAGCCATAATCAAATCTATGATGGGGTTTTAACAATATGAACTGACGATAAAAGTATTTGAAAGTTATGTACTGTTCATGTCTAAAAAAAAAAACTCGAAGCAAGAGGTCATTATGTAAGTGCTGATTTTTCAGCAGGAATTGTTCCACAACTAAAGCAAGGTTCGAGCTTTACTTGAGTGTAATTGCTATAGTTATAAGGTGATTTATATAAGCCGCATTCTGAAATAGTCAATAGATATTTCATATGAAAGAAGAAAATGAACTATAGTGCTGTTTAGAGGTCGTTGATTATCTTTATAATTTCCCTCTGTATCTTCTATCTCCAATATTTTTGGTTGCTTGATCAAGTCATTTGGCATACTTGATAAGTCATCCACGTGGGCGTTGATTTGCTTCTCAATGTCCGTGTGGTTTGCTTTTTTTTTTCCTGGGTGGGGGTTTGGGCGGGGGTTAGGGGGGTGGGAGGGGGAGCATTGTAAATGAGTTCAAGTCAGTATGCGAATAAGTATGACTTGAACTCATAATCCGTTATGCTGATGGACCACAAATTTAGTGGCTATGTATCTAGGCTTGGGATAGGACGCCTACGTGACTCATGACGTCATAAGGTCAAAAGTTCAACTAACGTAAACAGCTTTTTGGTCGATACGCAAAGGCTGAATCGACAAATATGGCTGTTATCCTGAAACCCATGTAAGAGATCAGACTCTAATTGTCTACAGTAATTATCTTAATTTAGGTTTAACGCCGGAGGAAGTCAAAGGTCAAACTTTGTCAAGCTTGTGTACATACCAAAATGATCAAAACTGTGTGGTTTACTTCTTCCAAGTGAAATTTTAAATGGATATTTTGGTACACGGCAAAAGTTGATTGCCTAACAAAATTGCAAAAAGGTCTATTTTATATATCACTTTCACATATAAGGGTGAGGGATACACTCTTTATTTGTCAAATTAACAAAAAAGAAGAAAGAACGAGAAATGATTGTGAAATTGAAAACTCCAAATAAGTCTTCAGTATATTTTGCGATTGTTCAAGCGATAAAAAAGAATGGAAAACATAACCACAACCATCTACGCTAACGATGATATAGCCGCGATAGGTTCATATTAAAAAAAATGCTTGTATGTTAGACAAGTACAGGAAATTTAAACAAGAATCAAATGTAAAGTTTAAAACGCAGATATTAGATACATGCTAACGTGAATGAATAATATCTAGTAAAAAGCGTCATGTTAATTGATTAATCAACTTAGAAATAAACTGTAAGAAACAAAGCTTGATTGAAAAGTTAAACAAGTAGAAAACAAGCCCTAAAGGTATACTGTAATGGCCCAAAATATGCTAGAAATTCATATATGGTCACCCTTTGGGTCAAACTTCTGACACTGTTTTTATTACAAACATCGAGGAAATTTTCCTCACTGGGACATTCAGTCATCTTGTGCTTGTATTCCATGAATATGCCTGATAATAACGTGGAGAGTAAAGATTGGTAATCACTAAATTACGTTGGAATATTTTGCTGGTGTCTTATAATATTCGCAATTAACATAAAGATCACAAATAAATAAACACTTAATGGATTTCGAACTTTAGTCTCTAAAAGTGACAATTCTTTGGAGAAGTGAGACATCAGCTTTATGTCCACTTACTGCATCTTTCAAAGTTAAATTCGACAGCTTAAACTCTCTAACAGCTCAAACGTAAATTGATTAATAATACGTCTAAGATTGACATCATTTTCTTAAACTGAGTTTCAGAAGTCTGTAATTTACACATCCTATGTAATATCTCATATTATACAGCATGTTAATAGTTCTTTGACCAGTTAAATCGCAAGAAGTAAACTATTAACGAATAATTACCAGAAATTGTCCAATTATTGTTCCCTTCGCTGGCGTAAGTTGTTACCCACAAATTATATCCCCCTCCCCCCCCCAAAAAAAAAATTACTGAACTCGTTCCTTAAGAGCCTGAAAACCGGTTAACTGTTTCACAAGAAAAAAACTTAGTTGGTTAATCGTTACAAATTGACCCCTTTTGGTCGGGGTGTCTAAGTCTGCGAGAATGTCGGTTCAAGGTTAGGTGCAGCAACATGAATCGGCCATAAAATGAGAGTCCAAGCCCAAATCACGATTGGGCCTGGCAGAATTGTATTTTAATTGTGGACACCTCTAGACACCCGAATGTCACACACTCGGGCTTTCTCTGTTAAGGGCACGATTTTGTTTAATGGAATTCTCGTTTTTGTGGGTCTCAAGAGAGGATTTATCTATTTTGTTCAGTGGATGGGTGTTTTCTTTCTTCTGCACTTCCGAGCGGCCGCAACGACGACTGTATTGGCCCAGTTACGCCGCTCTCTGGAGGTATTTCTTCAGATTTACGATCAGTACCCTACCGTTTGTGACCATTTAACCGCTAATTTCCCCAAATTTGGCAGATGAAGCTATTTGCAACCTGGCAAGATCGTCTCTCAAGGGAGTGTATAGTAGAACGATTTTGAGACCGTTCGGCTTTTTTGACTTCGACTGCAGTGACTGACCGAGTACCGTTTAAAAGAGACCAAATATGTTTTAAAGTTATAACTGTGTACTTGTAGACACTATTTCCTAATTGAGGTGTTGTTGCCCTAGGACGCTGTAGTATTTTCAGATAGTTCTTGTCCTCTTCTAGCAATTTTGAATCAGATAAAAAATATCAAAAGAGGAATTATTCCTGTATGACTCTGTGTAATATACGGTACTTAAGATCCCCACAGTGGGGTTAGGGCGGGGCGGGGTTGCCGCAGCGTTTCTGGTACATCTTTGTCTCTCCTGGCAATTTAACATAGTAATTAAATTTCTCCGGAATGTATTCGAAACCCGGGTGTGGGGGTCATGGGCATGTCAGCTGTTACATTTTCACTTTCCATATATTCAATGTTAACTGATAGTGATTCGGTAATCATTCTATAACAATCACTCTGTAGTATATTTGAACGCTCCAGTGGGTCCTTTTACTACATTGATTTTCCAGTGTGAGAGCCAAACCCCTTTCCCCCTGCGGACGTCCATGATGAACGCCAAGAATTTATCTGCTCTCATCAGTGTCTAGTATGCACATTACCTGTTACCGCCAGTGTGAGAGCAAGCCCCCTCCCCTCTTTCCCCCCTGCGGACATCCATGATGAACGCCAAGAATTGATCTGCTCTCATCAGTGTCTAGTATGCACATTACCTGTTACCGTCATTATTCTTTAACATATCGTATTACACAAAAGATGTATAAATATTACAATACATGTTACTCTAATGAAATTGCTTACAGAATTATCAAACACTTCTCTACTGTTCCAAATAAGTGATGCTTCTAGTGGGCAAAGAATTAGCCTCCTCTTCCTAGAGTCTAATCTCCACATTCCCTATTTCCGTCACGTTTTTCTTAACATTAAGTACTACACAAAATAAGAATAACATACATAGATATCATACTGTAATGGAATTATTAAAAAAAAAAACGATTAGTACCGCTAACCACTCTACCGTTCCAATCTAACATCATATAAATAAATGCATGTTGGAGATACTTCTAGTGTGTAACTAACACTGGATATGAATTGTCAGTCGAACTGTATTGACATTATAAGCATCCTCTAATTACCTAAATGCTTATCGCATTGGGAACACTATTTGGGTTCAGATATGTATATGGTACAAACCTAAATTGATTTTCTCTATCAATAGAGGCACTTATTCGGTTCAGCTTTTCACGAAACCTTTGCAATGCACTTTCACTCGCCGGATCAAAGAGATATTTGACCTCGAAGTTCCCCAGGGAATTCGTATCTCGAGTACTCAGGATACGAGTAAAAGTGAGGATATCGATAGTAGTTTCTTTTGAAGGAAGTGCATTGTGGATGTCATCTTCAGTGCGTGGTACTTTGCTCGTGATTGGTGCACCTTGAAGATAACTTGGGTAATTTGGAGGAAAACCATAATCATCGTATTGTGAAAAATTGCATGCTGCATGGGCAACACTACATGTGAAAATGACACAGGTCACTGTGTCTACAAGTTGATCTGCATTTTTAAACTCACCATCGCCAGGAATTCCTGGTACCCCGAAACCCCCATCAGAAACAGACATCGACAGCGTTCGTGCCCAGTCTTGCAACTCGTAATCGCCTGTGATCAGATCAGCGTTACCGTAGAACTTGTTGACGATTTCGCTGACGTACTCCTTGATGGCTTCGTAAGTGGGCATCGCATCCTCTCGATAGTAGTAGTTTGGCAAGGATTGAGGATCGTCTACTCCTCTTTCCTTCAGGTCAGCTGGTAGATTACCCTGGACATCCAGTCTCCAGTTTTGAAGCTGTCGTGCCATAAGGTCAGTCATTCCTTTGCTTCCAACCGTCAGAGCGCTGTCTACCCATCCGCCTGGCTGGAGAAGAACACTGATCCCTATCTTATTGATTGCCAGCAGGTACAAGAAATGAGGAGCAAGGAGGCGAAACAGTGGGTGTGATGGCGAGAGTGACCGATGTGCTGCCAGTGCGAATGGCTCCATTATCAGATGGGTAAATCCAAGATGTGTACAACTTTGATGAAAATTAGAATCGGCATTGTTGAACCACATTTTGGCCAACAACCAGGTGTAGAAATCGTCGGATGGCAGAAAAACTGGGTTGCTTTCTGATGGGTCTTGGAAAAGCTGTATAGCCACTGGAAGTAACTTTTTCGCCCCATTCACAAAGAATAATGCCAGTGGAGCTGCGATAATGCGACCCTCAGCGCATGGCAGATCCTTCATCACTTTGTAGTCAACGTAGTAAAGTCGTTTAGCTTGTATAGCCTGACTTATGGTGAGACCCTCGAGTAATGGTGACAGCATCTCATCCGTCACAGCGAAATTGTCCGGTATCTTCCGACATCTTCGGATTTGTGTCGGATTGCAGTGATTCAGTCTTTGCAATCCAAATGATTCGTCAGACTTCCATGTTTCGCTTCCGAGCGGCTTTGTAAGGACATCATTGTAGAGGTGAAAGATCTCGTCATAATTTTCCCACTTGCCAGTGAGAATGCTTTCAATTTTCAAATGAGCAGACAACTTTATTTTCATGGATGCGATATCCCACAAATACTCGTTGGAAAACTTTTCGTCGGATGGCAGATGTTTCAATTGAGGCAACCAATTTGCTATGTACACTTCTGTCTGATATTGCTCCTTCTTAATCTGTAATTCATGTCGGCGAAGTTCAGGGTTTGGGTCTTCTTGAGGCAAAACGGTGTCATATTCTGTGATTCGAAGCTTCTTGTTGACCGTAATCCAGCGATGGATTGGAAACACAAGATGTTCTCCGCTGCTACCCTCTCTGATCGTCAGCCATTCGACGTACCAATCATCCAGTAATCCGCCAGAATCCCTCCACAGCTCAATAGCTACGATTTCCTTAAACTCCGGAGGAACTTTAAATTTAAAGTCGTCCAAAGTTCCGGCCTCAAAGTCATTTTGCCAGAGTAAGCTCAATGGAAATTCTTTAGATATGTCCCCTTTCTGGCTTACCAGTGCTAACTTAATATTGCTATCTGTCCCGGCTCCTTTTTTATCGCCGGTTTTTACTTCAACTCGCATGTTTGGATCATGGACTCCATACCTACAAACGTTGCCCATTGCTGCTTTATTCGGAACAAATATCACGGACCGTTAAAGTACACCGGTTGTTTCAATGCACCGACTGAATGAGTCTTGCACCCAGAAAGTAGTAGTTATTTATACTGTCTGTGTAGACAGCGAATTGACTTGCATGAACTTAAGTAGAAATATATATAGACATGTTTGATTGGCTGTGACAAGGATTTTCGTTACAAATACTTCACGCGGCAACCAATCAGAATGGAGAGTCTACTTCATTGTTTTTACATAATGGAGAAAATGCAAAGTATACACTTTGTCTTTAGCAGAATATCGGTATATCGATTGCTACTAAACTCGGAAATTTTTTTTTTTTAAAACCTGAATTCAGAGATATGCGACGGTACTTAGACAATCATATCTCTTTCCAGTAGCAACTAGTAAGGACGTATGTTGGCAGCTATATGCGATAGATAACGATGTCTGATTCTTTTGACAAAATGAAAGTCAGACTAGTGTGCATGGCTACACATGCTCCTCCTACATCAACTGTCAACTTAAATAGCCGAGATCGAATCAAGAACTGAGAGATTTAAAAGAGGCACCAATCCAACTTCCAGTATTTGTTTAGATAGAGAAATATTGTTATGAACAACTGACCCAAACTGCAAAAGGGGATATGTTTCTATTCGGAAGATATCACAGCTTTAACATTCATTCACACATAATGTCTGAATACTTTGGCAAATCGAAATATGACATCATCGTGCGGCAAAATGCTCCTATTTATTAATCTGTTCGTTACCGACAATATTTATATTCTGTAATGGATATATAAGTTTACAAAATGAACGTCCCGAAGGAGCATATGAGTGAGCAATATTTCTAGATATGATGCTCGATGGGGTTATTTTTGTTTTTTACCGCACGGTGTGATTTGGTACTCAGATGGTTCTTTTTTCTCCCCCTCATAAGCCATACTTCAAAGAGTAGGCCTATACCAAGGGATTTTGTATGTTCAATAATGAATACTTTCACTCGCTTGGCTTCGAAAACGATAGAGCGTTTCCATTGTTGGACATTTTTTTTTATATATATATATATATATTTATATATTTTTTTATTAATATCTGTATCACTACGAAAATTCCGTTAAGCATGCATGTGTGTGCGAGGCCAAGTAAATTAAACTAAAGAATTCAACTGACTACAAATACACCATGAATGATTTGACGTCTTTCCCGAGAGTAACTTAACTTAAGACTAATGAACTGATCTTAAGTCTAACAAGATGTGCATTTATCGAATAAACATCTAGAAATAGGCTTCTTTATACGCACGAGAATGCCATATTTTAGTCAATAATGTTGAACCTCCGATCAAAGACATACAAGTCAAACACCAAACATTTTCTATCAAGAGCAATCGTTCCCAACCTGACGTTACTTTTTGGACACAGAAAGATTATTGACCTCGTAAAGACCATTATGGAGCATATACTAGTGATACAGGACCCTCAATACATAACGAATTCCTAGTGAGACGCCTTCCTTCTTTGTATCAATATTCGAAAACGAATGCTCTGATTGACATAACAGTGAAAGAGGAAAAGGGGGAAGTTGGGATCTTCTGAATTGGGACCAGAATGACATTTCCCCTATAATTGTCATCATATAGATGCACAAAGTAAAGGTCAAAGCGATAATATATCGCTTTGACCTTTACTTTTTTGCAACTCTGTGGAATACATTCTTGTTTTGGAGGTATTTAGCTGTCAAAAAACAGCTGGGTTTCTTGGAATAACGTATAGACAAACAGGGGCAGTTGTAAACTGATAGTATCTCCATTTGTGTAGTACAAAAATAGAAGTATAAAAATACAAAAGTAGAAGTACCCAAAAAACAACGCTATATTGTTAACCGGTTTCGAACCTCTGGACATACAATCAGCGTCCATAGCATTATTGGTTAGGGTGTCCGCGTACAAAGCGGGAGGCCCGGGTTCGAATCCCGGTGGAGGTTGGAAGTTTTTAATAAGTACAGTTAGGATGGTCGTACATAATTGTCGTGTTGCTCTTTGGAATCAGCGTGTCAAACTACATCTGATCGCGAGGTCAAAAAGTCAAAGGTCAAATCTTGAAAAATATGCTCATTTTAGGAGATACGGGGCAAAACAAAAAAAGTTTGTCAATATTTTGATATATGATAGAGCTCTTTGTGCTTTATAGAGGGAACCAACTCCCGCTTCAATCGGACACCCAGTTCTCAAGTTATGAGGGGCCAAAGGTTGGTTTTGATACCTTTCTAGCAATAACATTATGTGTGTACATTGTAGGCAAAAAAAATGTTAGGAAAGAGTGCACTTCATCAAGGGGAACAACTTCTAGTCAGGAAGTCTGACATGGCTGGTATACTAGGACAAGTTGTGAATGAAGTAGGGGCACATTTTCCAAAATAACCGTGATGTGATCCAAGGTCACCAAAGGTCATTTATGGGTCAAAATGTTTTTTTTTCTCAATAACTTGTGAAACTTCCACTGACAGGGTCCGACATGGTTGATATTTTGGGACTAGTTGTGAATGGGGAAAGGGATCGTTTCCAAACATAACGGTAATATGATCCAATGTCAACAAAGGTCTATTAGGGTCAAAAACTAGTATTTTTGCAATAACTCAGAACCAAATGTCCATCAAGGTTGGGAGTTACGCTATTGTAATCCAATAGTCGACCCGCATCTGGGTGACCTTTGACCTCAGGTTGACCTCCAGTGACCTGTATTAGTTTCTTTGGTTATTTGAATTTTCGTGGCCATATTCAAATCTCAACGGTACCTTCTGATCAATATTGTCCATGGGTTGACCCCTGTGCGACGTTCCTGTGCGAAGTTATCAGAGGTCAAGGTTTGGTTTGGTTTTAATAAACTTACATGTGGTTAGGATGGTCTTGCAGACTTGTCATGTTGCTTTTTTGAATCAGTGTGTCAAACTACATCCTCCTATGAGGGCAAAAGTTCAAATCTTGAAAAATATGCTCATTTTGGGAGATACATGGCAAAGAAAAAAGTTTGTCAATATTTTGATACAAGATAGGGCTCTGTGTGCTATATAGAGGAAACCAACTCCCGCTTCAATCGGACACCAGGTTCTCAAGGTACGAGGGGCCAAAGGTTGTTTTGATACCTTTTTAGCAATAGCATTGTGTGTGTACATTGGAGCAAATAACAATTTTAGGACAGAGTGCACATCATTAAGGGGAACATTTTTGATAAAAACCATTAGGTCATCCAAGGTCATTCAAGGTTGATTATGTGAAAAAAATGCCAAATTATGCTACGTTTTGCAACAACTTCTAGTCACGAAGTCTGACATGGCTGATATATTGGGACAAGTTATGAATAAAGTAGGGGCACGTTTTGCAAAATAATGTGATCCAAGGTCACCAAAGGTCAATTATGGGTCAAAATGTGTTTTTTGGCAATAACTTGTGAAATTACCATTGACAGGATCCGACATGGCTGATTTTTGTGGATTAGTTGTGCATGGGGTAAAGGATCGTTTCCAAACATAACAGTCATGTGATCCAAGGTCAACAAAGGTCAATTAGGGGTCAAAAACTAGTATTTTTGCAATAACTTGTCTAACTAATGTCCATCAAGGTTGGGAGTTACGCTATTGTAATCCAATAGTCGACCTGCATTTGGGTGACCTTTGACCTCAGGTTGACCTCCAGTGACCTGTATTAGTTTCTTTCAAGTTGATTATTTGAAGTTTCGTGGCCATATTCCAATCTAATTTGCCCATAAGTTGACTCATCTGCAACCTTAATGTGCGAAGTTATTATAGAGATCAAGGTTTGGCTTGGTTTTGTAATACTTGGTGTGTGGATTCATAACATTGAGTACAAGACCCCTATTGTTTTTTATGGAGGTGTGTATAGCCACGTACAGTAGACTGACCTGTGTAATCATGCCATAGTGTTCTTGTAGCAGCTAGTTCTGGTTATACTAACAAGCAGAAGTCTAGTGCATTGAAGTCATCGAAACCTCAATGCATTTTGCATTCTGGTTTTCTGTAATTTCATCGTTAATTATTTTATTGACGGGTAAACCGCATATGATAACAACTTAAACATACGTAAACTGCACTGATAACAAGCTGAGAACAGAAGATGACGGCGCTATTTCACTTAACGTAATAAAGTTATACATCGACGTAGTAGATCGCTACGACGACAGCTTTTCAAACAACAACTTTTAATCCAACGGCATAAATTCATGTGACAACGTAATATCATGCAAAAAAGTGATGGCGCGCTTCTACTTTTTGAACTGGATTCTATAATTTGAACCAGATCCGAATAAGCGGGTCTGATTTGAGCCAGGGCACTTTCCGTATACGTTTCGAACTAAATGTCGTCGTTGCCGATTTTTCCGTGCATGAATTGCGGATAAGTACACAAGTTTTCTTACGGCAAAGGTATTATATTCGAGATGTGTCCGACGAAATAAGAAATAAGTTGAGGTGTTTAATTGAGAGAGAATTGAAAAACGCAGAAGCTGCGGATTATCTGGAAGTGTCGGAAAGGAAAGTGAAATCTCTTCGCAAGGAATATGGATTGAGGAAAACTGATCTATTGAATGATATAAGCGGTGAGTCATACCCATGGTATTCTACTATCATTCTGGTAGTTTATTCCGTCAAACAACAGGAAATGTCATATGTTCATTCAATTAGTATTATACTGTGTTGTTTGATGTTTGCAACTAACCAAACTGGTTGTTGAATATACACATATAAATTATGTAGGCCTTTGGCTTACTGTCTTTTAGGATATGTTTCCGTTGGTCGATATTTATGTTGTGAGGTTGATTTTATTTTTGTGTGTACAATAGTACTTCGAATCACTTTACATAGGCTCACTGTTCATTAATTTATCTGCACGGGTCACAGTATGCTGGTCTGAGCTGTGTGTATAGGCCTACTACTTACTTCTACTACCGAATACATGCACACCGATCCATCCATCTCTCAACTTATAACCAAACATGCATTTATTGTTCCATAAATCTATTAGTCATGATTGCTCTGACACCATGATGTTGTTTATGATAATACTCTCTACTGAAATGAAATCTGATATCCGGGTGTTTTGTTGGCTAACGGTAATTAATATTACATTGTACCATCAAATCCATTGAATCAAATATTTAAATAAGTATTTCTCTTCGGATTATCAAAAGTCAACTAACATTATTTTAAATGATAGATAAAGATGTAACATGTAGCATGTATTTCTCCATACAGACAACGATCTTGATGAAGCCATCGTTGATGTAGTGGGGCGTCATCTAAACTACGGGAAGAAGATGATCCGTGGTAACTTGATTGCTAATAGGATCAACGTGTCACGCGACAGGATCAGAGAATCAATGAAGAGGGTTGATCCTGCGGGTAAACTATTTGACTTACGTGATGTCGAAATTAATTAGTTTACATATGTGTATTTATATGTGAAGCCTAACATCATAGAAATGTAACAAGTAACAACCTGTCTGGAGTTAAAAATTCGTTGTGCTACACGTAAACAGCAGGATCTGCACGTGTTTACTTTGCTGACAGCTCTGAGGGGTGTGCACAGAACTAAGATATAAGACCCATAACCCAACCAACTATTGATAAGTCCCCCCCCCCCCCCCCCGCCATGAAAAGTTTGTCTTGGGACTTTGGGTATGAAATAAATAAATAAAATGTGCAAGAAATATATCATATGCCTGTCCGTATTTTTACTCATTTCATTCTAGTATTTAGTTACAGAAAACAAGTTATTTATTATTTTGTCGTTCTAAATGTTAAAGATGTAACGCAATTTAAAGGCCATGACTATATTCATATTCGCCAGTACGCCAAATAGAGGACGATTTTCCATTGCAGA
>KN883496.1:106882-118779 GCA_000934455.1 Apostichopus parvimensis | reverse complement strand
CGGGTGTTTTGTTGGCTAACGGTAATTAATATTACATTGTACCATCAAATCCATTGAATCAAATACTTAATGTATTTCTCTTCGGATTATCAAGAGTCAAATAATATTATTTTAAATGATAGATAAAGATGTAACATGTGCATGTTTTTCTCCATACAGACAAAGATCTTGATGAAGCCATTGTTGCTGTAGTGGGGCGTCATCCAAACTACGGGGAGAAGATGATCCGTGGTAACATGATTGCTAATAGGATCAACGTGCCACGCGACAGGATCAGAGAATCAATGAAGAGGGTTGATCCTGCGGGTAAACTATTTTACTTACGAGATGTCGAAATGAATTAGTTTACATATGTGTATTTAGGTGAAGCCTAACATTATAGACATGTAACGAGTAAAAACCTGTATGAAGTTCAAAATTCGTTGTGCTACACGTAAAGAGCAGGATCTGCACGTGTTTACTTTGCTGACAGCTCTGAGGGGTGTGCACAGAACTAAGATATAAGACCCAAAACCCAACCAACTATTGATAAGTCCCCCCCCCCCCCCCCCGCCATGAAAAGTTTGTCTTGGGACTTTGGGTATGAAATAAATAAATAAAATGTGCAAGAAATATATCATATGCCTGTCCGTATTTTTACTCATTTCATTCTAGTATTTAGTTACAGAAAACAAGTTATTTATTATTTTGTCGTTCTAAATGTTAAAGATGTAACGCAATTTAAAGGCCATGACTATATTCATATTCGCCAGTACGCCAAATAGAGGACGATTTTCCATTGCAGAACTAAGGGATAAGATTGGTAAATATCCATCCCATTACAGAAAGTTCGTCGACGCCAAACGGGTTTTCTATCTTAAAATTGTATGGTTATAGTAAATGCTGTTGGTAAAGCAATGGTCCCTCTATGAATTATAGTAATGACATGTCATGTAAGTTCAAATGGTTTTTAAGGAATTCTAATGATTTTTAATGGTGGGCGGGGCTTGACACTAACCCCTTAAATGTCCATACCCAAGTTCATAATCGTATGTCCGATCGGCCCCATACTTTGTACAATGGTGCGCCATTGATAGGTTCGTGCTCCTATGGCAACAATGAAGTTTTGTAACGTTGGTTTCTGGCTCCTCTGGACCTCGGAATGAGAAGTTGATAATTATACGAGACAGCACTGACTGATGACGACAAGACAAGAAATTCTGCGGTGGCAGTTGACTAGTTTATTTATAATCCATTTCGTTCTCTGCTAAACGATTTCAAGCTACGTAATATTTACAAGTTTTTACAATTACTCATGGAGCACATAAATAGGCGTTGACAGGTGGATGTCACAAATATATATCTCCCTTGTGTAATCTAATCTCGATCCTTACATGAGAAGGCCTTCACATCATCTCGTCATTAACTTCGTAACATTAAAATACTTTTAGCATTTGTTACCTTTGCCCTGTGCTAAAAGAAATGTTACATACAATATCACAAAGTATTGCGCAATGCTAACATTGATATTGTAACCGATGAAAAATACTTTTAAGAAATATGCATATTTCTTACAGTTCTTTAAAGAACTTACCGCTTACCTGCTAAAATCAGCGTGTAAACAAGAACACTATAAGAACGTATGTGTCGGACTAATATAATAGTTACAATATTTGCCTTTTTCCAGCTGATCAATTAATACAACCAAGATAGATGCATAAACCATACTCGTAATCCGATATAATTTATAATTTCATCCTTAAAACTATCAGGTGTTGAATTTCGAAGAAGAATCTCCTTACATCGTCGGGTGTACAGCGTTCCTGGCCCTAATTATCTTTGGCACATTGACGGGAACCATAAACTAATTAGGTAAATAATAAATTAATGAAACTGGATTAACTATAGTCGTAAGGACATTTACCACCTTTGTTCATCGTAGTTCACAGCGCCGTCGCCCTACTGTTTTGAGAAAGGGACACCGGAGAACCCCACATAATACAGAGGGCATGAATTCTGTTTTTAGAAATTAATGTTCCTTTATAGAGGTAGCATACGCAAGTCAACCTATTCATCAATATCACCTGATTACACATCTCATTTATGGGGAAACGATGTGTGTGGGAATATTCCACACAAGCGGCATGACAACCCATATCCTCCCCATTGGTGACGTCATTTGAAGTAATCCTATATTTAACATATACGGCGAATCCCTGATATTGTACAGCTGTCGTGTGATGAATGTTTACATAAAGGGAGATCCCAGCCGACTATGAGAGTATATTCTGCATGTAATTAAAGAGTGTAAATATGCCAAATAATAACTGCAATACAATGTAAACATTTTACAAACTAATTTCAATGTGACAAGATTGTCCATTCGGCTTTTTCATATTATAGAACTTTAGCTACCACTTTTTCCTTACTTAGTTGAAATGGTATACATGAATAACTAACCAAGATAAAGTGCAATCTAGCCAAAATTGAATATTAAATTAATAATGTAAACCAATATGTGCGCGAATTGTGTGAAAATAATACAAAACAATTTTCTTTACCAACTTCTGTAGATCATACGTGAGCGAACAAAATGTGAGCTACCGTTAAAAGGTATTAAACATCATTACCCGAATGATATGCTGAAGCTGCACGTGTATCCGTGTGTGGGCCTTCGCTATATGTTAAAAAATATCAGCCGACAGGAAAACTTTGGAGCAAAATATATTTAAAATTCAGGTTTTGGCACAATGAAACTACAGCTCTCCTAATATATATCTTTGTCATGTGCCACTGACCGCCAGGTTCTAGCCCAGTGATGTTCAATACCTTCAAAATGACATTTATAAATTTATTTTTCTTTCTAATTTTTCTTTCACAGGGATGCGTCAGTACATTTTATAACTTATTCTACAAAATGGAAGACGCAGAGGTTCTTTCGTGCAGTCGCGTAGCCAGGAATTTGCCAAGGGGGGCGAAAATGTAGAAAAATTTTCAGAGCCGTAGATACGGCATTGCATACTATCTAAGCGTAGCGCCATCATGGTTGGCGCGAAGCGTACAAGAAAATTTTGGCTGAAAATACCTCCCAGATCGCTGGAAATGGCACTTCCCAGGCCTTGTAAGTTGCATCTTAGCATTTTCTCTTTTGTAAGCCTGTAACAAAGTTCGGAAAGTTAAGATAAATGTAGTGAACATAGATTATGGGACTCCATTTGAACTTCTTGCAATCAGTTCGCTAAAAGGTCCACCAGGATAAATTTTCCTCTTGATCTGATAGGTAGTTTCGAAAAAATGAATAATAATAATCATTTCAAATACAGTCACACTTCATTATCGCACGTTTTACCTTAGGTTTCGCTACTTTCGCTTTTTCTGCCCATGTTTTCAAACGGCATAGCTCTTTCTTCACCCAGTCACCACTTCTCACGGGCATGGGCGGCGATCATGGATCAGCCAGCACAAAAATGTTTCGATTTCTTAAATTTTGGGCGCTTCTGGGAGACGAGGAAGTGGTAAACTGAGGAATAAATGGCGATCACTTCCTTCGAGAATATTTCCCAAAATAAAAAATTGCCGGAAATTTTTAGCAATTTTAGGGGTGTTGCTTACTGCCATAAGGCACGGGAAGTGCCGTTTCCTGCAATCTGAGGGGTCTGCCAGACGAAAAATTTTCTTGTATGCTGCGCGCCAACCCGTGGTGGCGCTCCGCTTAGATAGTCATCACCTGCTCACGGGCCCCCCCAAAATTTATTTTCGCACGACGCCCTGGTTATACACAGAGTTTTATAAACTGGCGATTTTACACACAGGGGTAGAAAATCACACAATGCTATCTTATCCCTTTAAAACCACGCCCCTGCCAATTCTTTTCTATCTGGTGCCGAAACTTCAATGCCTCTTGAGTACTTTTATATAGGTTTTCAAATAACTGATGACATCCTAATGTAACAACATGGGTGGTGAGTTCATTTGATATTATAACCGGTATATTGCTAAGTCCTCGGTGGCAATGTTAAAAGTTTTAAAAGGCGAACAAACTGATGCTTGGAACGGTGTAAACAGATAGTACAACTTACCGTTGCTCGATCACAAAGGCATAGAAACGTAAACGACAGTGAAACTGCTTTCTTTTTCCGATGACCTCCGTAAGGGAAAACTTATCTCTTGTTTGTTGAGTAACTGCGCAAACAGATTTATTAAATATATGAATGTTATTTTGTATGAATAATATGCATAAATATGTATAGAAATTGGGAAAGTCGTTGAGAAACACCGAATGAAGTTGGTGAAATGTACCCTGAACAAACACCACCGTGGCCATGTGATTTTGGGTTTGGTATTACTTTAGACATGTGCCCAAGCTATTATGTTATTTTGTTCGTTTTGAGATGTTACTGAAACTTTTCAAACATAGATGAAGGTTCACATGAAATTTGTGTTCGTTTTTGTAATTTTATACTAGATAATTGTTTTTTTTTCTTGTTGGATAAAATGTCGTAATTTCAGATTCAGCTATTTTGTCGAGCAGATGGAACGTTCTCAATCCAGCTCCTGGACAATAAATGTACCCATTTGTCAACTCCTTTTCTGCAGCCTTGCGTGAGTTTGAATAGAACTATAAATTTAACTATGTAAAAGGAAGCGTTAAAGAGATATATCCGTGTCACGGTTTATTGGTCACAACTTGGCGGTGAATTTTCTGCACGAGGGGGAAAACCACATGCTGTTTAAAAATGTGAAGTTTTTAAATGCATCTGGCAATAGTAGAGTGAGTGATGTCATCCATGCAATTTTATTGCAAATGTCTTTGTTTTTCTTTATTGTGTAACATTCGTCTATCCAAAGAAAGATAATTATTATTGAATAAAATTGCACGTTCATGAAGCTTTTAACTAAGAGTAGATTGGTAGCTTATATTGAAATATTTAATACTGAGCATTCTATTTCAACTTGAAGGACAGCTACTCAACTGAATAAAGGAATGTAAAGCCTTTGAAGGTGACATCTTCTAACACCATCAGAGACAACGTACAATGTGATCCATCCTAAGGTAATGTTTATCTGGCAAAAGATACGTCGCATTCAAACAACCATATCTATAGTTAACCAGAGTATATAGAAACTGTCTTCCCTGTATCAAGTGTAACGTTGCACGGAGTATCCCTTTAACACTCTGAGTAACGTAGACCAGTGTAATACGTGCATTGGATGTGTGTGGGGGGGGGGGGAGTGGGGGAAGTGTTAGTATAGCCAGCCTGGACACTAATTTGAGCAATTTATTTGAATGAGACTTTTGTTTGAAGACAGACATTCCGCGACAATCGACGGGTCTAAGGCACTTGTTGATTGACGGGAAGGTATTTGGTATGTTCTCTCCGTTTTCCGTGAATGTGCAATTAGACATGCGATATCAATGGCAAATTTCATGGGGTGAACTATACATGGTGGAATTATAGTGTTGGAACTTCACTATGCTTTATAATACATAGGGCACTATATAACACATCAAGTAAGAAGAATGTATATGCGTACGAGAATGATAAAAAAGCGACTACCGGTACGTTCTTTAAGTAGAACGAAAAATGTGTCGAGTGATTTTATGGGTTTCCACTTGAGTCGTAACTACTAAACAGTACTATAATTAAAGATATGAACAGCTTGATGCTTGCAATATGTTACTGGGTCGCATTGCCGCTAATACTACATATCTAATAAACTGAGGCCAATTTTCCATCTTCCTAACACATGTACTGGAGTGGTACTTTAAATCCCCAATGCTGTTCAAAGTGCACCAACATGAGATTTGAGACAAAGGTATGAAAATGATTTAAAACATGATTGCTTAGTTGCCCATATGAGTAGACCCACTAAGCAAGGAGTAGACGGTGACCGGCCCGTTACAGCCTGCTATCCCCTATCCATGTTAAGTTGTTATCAATATAAAGTAAAACAGTAAATTTAAACGATCACTCAAAAAATGCCAACTAATAAGCTATTACACATAGAAATGTGATGTGATGCTGACCAGAAACATTAACTAATTAAGCATGATTTTACCGTGAGGTCATGAAATCTTGCTGCCCTTGAACGTGAGGCTGAGGTGTTTGGTCTATTCCTATGCCGTCGACAACTGCGCCTTAATATCGCCTGTCGTCCAATTCCGTGAATACCAAGTGAATCTAAATCAGACCCGTTCAAGCCTGAAACAGCTTCGATGGTTACCTATAATATTAATGAGGAAATAACGTGTTATGATGCAAGGTACATATTAAAAGATAAGTAGTAAACAAATGCATTAAAATGGGTGTGTACAAACCTAAGATTTTAGACATATAAGACCCGCTGCACATTAAGAGCCAACGAACTACAAAACTAAGCCTCAACTGCAAAACTACAGTAAGACCCCCCCCCCCCAACCAACTGCAAAACCAAGACCCCACCAAAACTAAGATCCGCACATGCATGTAAGGTGGATCACTGCCAGAAGGATCATGCACTGGGGTGCACTGGGATGTGGGAATATAAATTTTTCGATTACACAAATGCAATTATTGATCAGTATCGATATTCAAAACAGCACCACTTTTAAGAAGAAAACTGGGCGTACTAAACGATTGTGCTAAGAGAGGTAGAGCGCATTTTCATCTGAAAGTACAACACAAAACGCTATAAAATGTTACGAAATAGTTTGCATTAACATCAGCCAATCACCCTTAATATAAATTGTATGATTTAAGAAGTAGACCAGTGTCGCAACTAGAGCGGCTCGGTCGGAAATGTGCCCCCCCCCCTCCCCCACTACCATCTTCGACGGTGTCAGTTTGACTGCGTCTCGTTCATGTATTGTGTAGTTTATCCAGCTAGTGCATGCGGTGGGTTGAAATTCTACCACGTAAAGTCAAGTAAACCTATATAATAATTAAGGTGACCAGACATCCCGAAGGTTTTCTTAAATACCTTAACCTCTAGTATACCTTAATATCCTCAAAACGACTGAATATGCATAAAACTCTTAAAATTCGTTTGAATAAGCTGGAACGCAAAAAGGGCAAAATCAAACAACGTTTATTACATGTGATGACTATATATAAATTCAACTGACGACGACGTGAATTGATGTAATGATGTTATACTTATGTGCAATAACAACATAAATGTATACAGCAGCTACGTAAAATAGTATAACAACGACGCAAAAATATACATTAACATCATATTTCAGTATGACAACGTCATTTTTTCTGTAATGTCATCGTTTATTATTTTATTGGCGGGTAAACCGCATATGATACCAGCATTAACAAACGTGAAGCCTACGTAAACTGCACTGATAACAAGTTGAGAACAAATGATGGCGCTATTTCACTTAACGTAATAAAGATATACATCGACGTAGTAGATCGCTACGACGACAGCTTTTCAAACAACAACTTTTAATCCAACGGCATAAATTCATGTGACAACGTAATATCATGCAACGAAATGATGGCGCGCTTCTACTTTTTCGGCCAGAGCCGTCTCAGTACACGGCTTTGATTTGAGCTAGCGGGAGTTATTGTTTCAGCCCACCGAATCATCGTTTGAATAGTCAACACGGAGATTGAAATAAAATACACAACTGTCGAATATGGAAGCGACTCTTCGAGAATAAGGATATGGGGAAGATGTTACTCTTAATTTCGAAAGAGTAGGAGTGAGTTTTGCTGTTATCTGAACTTGTTTAATATATTTTGTTTTTATTGTTGGAAGAAACATATAACAACCTCAGGCTCATAAGCTAGCAATAGGTCTCAAAGCTACAGGCTAAATTTTTAGGTCTAACAGCCAGAGTAAGCTTAAATAAGAGTTTTATGCATATTCAGTCGTTTTGAGGATATTAAGGTATACTATGGAGGTTTAAGAAAACCTTCAGGATGTCTGGTCACCTTAATTATTATATAGGTTTACTTGACTTTACGTGGTAGAATTTCAACCCACCGCATGCACTAGGATAAACTACACAATACATGAACGAGACGCAGTCATACTGACACCGTCGAAGATGGTAGTGGGGGAGGGGGGGGGGGGGGGGGCACATTTCCGTCCGAGCCGCTCTAGTTGCGACACTGGTCTACTTCTTAAATCATACAATTTATATTAAGGGTGATTGGCTGATGTTAATGCAAACTATTTCGTAACATTTTATAGCGTTTTGTGTTGTACTTTCAGATGAAAATGCGCTCTACCTCTCTTAGCACAATCGTTTAGTACGCCCAGTTTTCTTCTTAAAAGTGGTGCTGTTTTGAATATTGATACTGATCAATATTTGCATTTGTGTAATCGATAAATTTATATTCCCACATCCCCAGTGCACCCCAGTGCATGATCCTTCTGGCAGTGATCCACCTTACATGCATGTGCGGATCTGAGTTTTGGTGGGGTCTTGGTTTTGCAGTTGGTTAGGGGGGGGGGGTCTTACTGTAGTTTTGCAGTTGAGGCTTAGTTTTGTAGTTCGTTGGCTCTTAATGTGCAGCGGGTCTTATAGGTCTTAAATCTTAGGTTTGTACACACCCATTTTAATGCATCTGTTTACTACTTATCTTTTAATATGTACCTTGCATCATAACACGTTATTTCCTCATTAATATTATAGGTAACCATCGAAGCTGTTTCAGGCTTGAACGGGTCTGATTTAGATTCACTTGGTATCCACGGAATTGGACGACAGGCGATATTAAGGCGCAGTTGTCGACGGCATAGGAATAGACCAAACACTCAGCCTCACGTTCAAGGGCAGCAAGATTTCATGACTTCACGGTAAAATCATGCTTAATTAGTTAATGTTTCTGGTCAGCATCACATCACATTTCTATGTGTAATAGCTTATTAGTTGGCATTTTTTGAGTGATCGTTTAAATTTACTGTTTTACTTTATATTGATAACAACTTAACATGGATAGGGGATATCATGCTGTAACGGGCCGGTCACCGTCTACTCCTTGCTTAGTGGGTCTACTCATATGGGCAACTAAGCAATCATGTTTTAAATCATTTTCATACCTTTGTCTCAAATCTCATGTTGATGCACTTTGAACAGCATTGGGGATTTAAAGTACTACTCCAGTACATGTGTTAGGAAGATAGAAAATTGGCCTCAGTTTATAAGATATGTAGTATTAGCGGCAATGCGACCCAGTAACATATTGCAAACATCAAACTGTTCATATCATTAATTATAGTACTGTTTAGTAGTTACGACTCAAGTGGAAACCCATAGAATCACTCGACACATTTTTCTTTCTACTTAAAGAACGTACCGGTGGTCGCTTTTTTTTTTATCATTCTCGTACGCATATACATTCTTTTGTTCTTACTTGATGTGTTATATAGTGCCGTATGTATTATAAAGCATAGTGAAGTTCCAACACTATAATTCCACCATGTATAGTTCACCCCATGAAATTTGCCATTGATATCGCATGTCTTATTCCACATGCACGGAAAACGGAGAGAACATACCAAATACTTTCCCGTCAATCAACAAGTGCCTTAGACCCGTCGATTGTCGCGGAATGTCTATCTTCAAACAAAAGTCTCATTCAAATAAATTGCTCAAATTAGTGTCCAGGCTGGCTATACTGACACTTCCCCCCCCCCCCCCCCCCACACACACACATCCAATGCACGTATTACACTGGTCTACGTTACTCAGAGTGTTAAAGGGATACTCCGTGCAACGTTACACTTGATACAGGGAAGACAGTTTCTATATACTCTGGTTAACTATTGTTTGAATGCGACTTATCTTTTGCCAAATAAACATTACTGCAGGATGGATCACATTATACGTAGTCTCTGATGGTGTTAGAAGATGTCACCTTCAAAGGCTTTACATTCCTTTTTTCAGTTGAGTAGCTGTCCTTCAAGTTGAAATAGAATGCTATTGAATATTTCAATATAAGCTACCAATCTACTCTTAGTTAAAAGCTTCATGAACGTGCAATTTTATTAAATAATAATTATCTTTCTTTGGATAGACGAATGTTACACAATAAAGAAAAACAAAGACATTTGCAATAAAATTGCATGGATGACATCACTCACTCTACTATTGCCAGATGCATTTAAAAACTTCACATTTTTAAACAGCATGTGGTTTTCCCCCTCGTGCAGAAAATTCACCGCCAAGTTGTGCCCAATAAACCGTGACACGGATATATCTCTTTAACGCTTCCTTTGACATAGTTAAATTCATAGTTCTATTCAAACGCACGCAAGGCCGCAGAAAAGGAGTTGACAATGGGTACATTTATTGTCCACGAGCTGGATTGAGAACGTTCCATCTGCTCGACAAAATAGCTGAATCTAAAATTACAAAAACGAAGAAAAATTTCATGTGAACCTTGATCTATGTTTGAAAAGTTTTGTCAGGAATTACCGCCCTATTTCCCTGTTAAATGTGGACTATAAAATTGCTTCAAAAGTACTTGCGTTAAGAATAAAACATTTAATACCAACGTTAATTGACACTAACCAGACTGAATTCGTTAACAACAGATTTATTGGTGAGAATATTCGCTGCATTCTTGACAATATTGATTATTGTGATGACAACAACATTTCAGGTTTCCTCTTGAGTATTGATTTTGAAAAGGCATTTGACAGGCTTGAGTGGAATTTGATTTGGGAGTGCTTACACTTTTTCAAATTCAATGATGACATTATAAGGTGGATATATACTTTGTATTTAAATGCTTCAGCTTGCGTTTCTAATAACGGTTTCTCCTCTTCATATTTTAAGATTTCTCGGGGCGTCCGTCAAGGTTGCCCCTTAAGCCCTTATCTTTTTATCCTGTGTGCTGAGATTCTTAATCTTCAAGTCAACAATAATAATTTAATTAAAGGCTTGTCTCTCTTCGGTCGTAAATTTAAGATTCTCCAGTACGCTGATGATACCTGTATTTTCCTAGATGATTCACGTGACTCATTGTGTGAATTAATTGAGGATTTTATTCAACTTGAAAAGGTGTCAGGCTTAAAAATCAACTATGATAAAACCAATATTTTCCCTCTTGGCCCTAGAAAACACCAAAAACCTATATATCTGGAGGAGTTTACTTTCAACTGGACATTAGGTCCAATTACTATGCTTGGTATTACTTTTTCCACCGTTAGGGACAACCTTTTCCATCTCAACTATACCCCTAAGCTCTCAAGGCTTAAGAACCTTCTTAATCTTGGTCGTATCGAGACTTAACCCCTTTAGGGAAAATCACTATTGTTGAAACGTTTGGGTTGTCTCAACTTGTCTTTCTTTTCCAGGTCCTTCCGGACCCTCCTAACCAGTTTATTAGCGAACTGGAGAGTATTGTATTCAAGTTTATTTGGGGTGGAAAGCCGGACAAAGTAAAACGTTCTACGCTAAGTAATGACTTCAGTAAAGGGGGGCTCAATGCCACTCACATTGTTAGCTTTATTCGCAGTTGAAAATGTACGTGGGTAAGGATATACCTCGATGATACTGAGACCTATTGGAAATATTTTTTTAACTTTCATCCCCCAAAGTACGGGAAAGGGTTTCTGTTTGAATGTAATTACCAGGGTGTAGACATTAATATTAATAATGGTTTCATTAAAGACGTCTGTAAAGCTTGGGCTTGTTGTACTTTTAAAAAGCCGGTAGATAATTTTGGTAACCAAATTGTATGGAATAACTCGGCAATTAGAATTAATAATAAAATTATTTATTACAGGACTTGGCACACCAATGGGGTATTGTACGTGAAGCATTTATTCCACGTTAACAACAAGGCTCTTAACTTCTTAACTTTTCGAAATAAATTTAATTTAGTTGGTTCACATTTCACCCTCTATTTTGGTCTGGTGGCCGCTATCCCCTCTTACTGGAAAACGTTGGTCAACGTTAATGATGTTCC